>BGPR01004557.1:74905-109704 GCA_013235015.1 Araneus ventricosus | reverse complement strand
CACAGCACTGGTTTGACGTAATGTCTTATACAATTTTTGAAACATAATAATCTTTACAGCTTTGGATTCATTAGAGCAAGAAAAGTCAGTTGTTCGGTAGGTACTTGCAGGGTCAGATTTCGCACAGGGCCAACCTAGGCTAAGCTGTGTGTGGGAGGGGGCGCATGTAGACAAGAAGCAACAACCATATATTTACTCATTTTTCAGTATTATTTTCAAAAGGTCTTATAAAATTATGTTTTTAAAATTTAAATTTTTTCCATTAAATATATTGAGCGATACATTTTTGTCTTCTGTGGACTTTATTGTCTGTTTGCATTGAAAGAAATTTGAAAAGATCTGTCTATTTAAATGACCCTTCAAACCTCTTCAAGGTTAAAAGCACGAACGAAGAAGTTCTGTTAGGTATTTCAAACGATTTCAAGAAATGGAGTAATTTTCATAGGTGTTATTAATATGTTATTTCAAAAGTAGTGTAATTTTGAATTCAAAATGTAATGTTTTTCAAAAATTACAAAAAATTGTATTAAGATAGTATACGTTTCAAAAATAAACTAATGTATATTAAATTGAAAATTATACATTAACTTTTTTGAAACGGAAGGGGGCGCAGAATATGCTTTCGCCTATGGCGTAGATATGCTCAAATTTTTCCTTGGGTTCTTAGTTCTTGACTTCTGCGCCCTCCGATTTTTAGTACAAGCACATGTTTCTTGAAATGGTTTGGAACCATTTGCGATTAGAAGAGGTAAAATGTGGATTTTTAGACGAAATAAAAGCAATCTTCTCTCAAGCCATTGCTTCCTGCTCTTTAAAAAGACTTATTTTTTTGTGTGGCGCCATCCACTTTGCTTTGCTTAAAATTGTGAATTAATGAACGAGTGATTATGTTTAAATCTGTTTCTTCCCTTTCAGAGTAATTAAATATACCGAAAAGCAGAGTCGGCTAGTCCATTGGGGAGCATCAGACCTGCAGCTCTTCTTGCATTATTTAAAAATCTTATTATTCAGGTTATTTCATAGAATTTATCGACTTTTTTTCTGATGAATCGTGATCTCCAACAAATATATATTAAATCACTCGTTATTCGCGTTCTCTGAGCACAGTTAAGATGTGAAAATTTATTGCGGTTCCTCGAAGTGTCGAAGTGCGTGGAAATTAAAAGCATGGCTGCAAAATTCACAACATAGTATATCTCCTGTCTGTGCTGAGTGCGACGCGCTGCTTAGAGGGAAACACGTGGGAAACAGTGTTTTCTGAGCTGCACTTGAACCAGTCCTTCCCTAATCACAGGGAAAATCACAAACTGGAGACAAGAAGTCCCTTATTTTCTCCCTTTCCCTCTTCTTACCTTGTTTCTCTTTATTTTACATTAATATTCAAACGACGGAAATGCTGCCGGTTTAGTACGTATCGCACTAATATTTTTTATTTCACTTTAATCAGTCATTCACATAAAATTGCTTTACATAACAGGGGAAAATAAACCTAGTTTAAAGGGTTGATTACTATTTTTTCCTTACTGGAGGAAAGATATAAAGATTTAAAAGTGCATGTGAAACTTATGTCAATGCACTAGCTTAAATATAGTTTTTTTTTATTCGATTGCACTGAAAAAAGTTAAATGCTGCTAATTTAATTCTGTTAAAGTGCAAAAAAACTAGTACTTAGATAAAAGTATGGAAAAATAGATCCAGAATCTGCGGTCCGAAATGCATACTTGATTCTTTTCACTAGATGAAATTTTTAAAAAAATGCGTCATATTTTGTAAGCATACGGGAACGTCGAGGGGATAACATTTCCTTTGATTTCGGTAGAGAATGTATTTCAGACCTTTAGAAATATCTTTTGCAACACTGCCAGATTTTAGTTAACGAGCCATCACTGTCAAAAGGTTTTTCTTCAATGTATATTAATCTCCTATTAAATTCCTTTTGCAATTGCCTTATCATCTTTTGGAAACTTTCATAATCGATGCTAAGGGAAATGCTTGGTAAATAAACATAAATTCTTTACAAAAATTCGAAAGAAAGGTGTGTGATAAAAAAAACACGACCATCTTTGGATTTGCACATATTTTCGATTATTTCCGGAAAGGTTGAATGGATTTTGATTGAATTTCGACCGCGTAAAAGAAAGGCCTAAAAATACATTTTGCAGCGAAGTTTTGATCAAGAGGACATTTAAGGAACCGACCAGAAATTGATATAAAAAATTATTCAGGACACACACATTTTCACGGAAAGCTGATATGATTTGAAATTTTCATCAATGTTTTTTTTTATGTGCGCAATATTTGCATGTATTTTCGTATTCGGAATATTCGGGAAGATATAAATGATTTCTTAAAAAATCCCGAATTTTTCCATATGTTGTTTTCTTAAAACATACAGAATTTTCAACAAGTTTATACGAAACTTACAGAATACTTAATAATATTGAGAGGCACTGCATTAAAATTTGACGTGAATAGTTTGAATATTAGAGGTAATATGAGTATTTGTAGCAAATATTTTTTTTTATTGCTCATATGCGAAACTTAGCATAATTTTCTCTCGTGACTTCAAAGCCAGATAGATAGAGAAACGTATACAAAAATTCCAATGCATATCTTTAAGATTCAGAAAGGTATAAGCATTGCAGCGATGTGAAATTTAATTGATTTCTGAGAGAAGCTAAATGATATAAGCTTTTCCACAAATTGATTTTTTTTTAATTTTGAATTTTCGAATAGTTATCGACAAACTGCAATTTAAATAATTTATTTAATTTATAAGTTTACATGGGTATTCTGGATATTCAACTTTTATGATATTCAATAATTATGTTCGAAGATTCAAGTCCAAATAATATCAATTTGTAGAAAGCCCTCATAATTTATTTTCTCTTTCAGTGCAACTAAAATTCACCTCTCTGCAATTCCGATATTTTTCTGAATCTTAACAGTATTGAACTGGAATTTTTATATAAAGGGCCCTATACATCTGGTTTTGAAGTTATCAAAGAAAAATTACACTGCGTTATGAACTTACACAGGCAAAAATTATTTACTACAAATTTTCCTACTTTCTCTAAAATTCAAAGAACTAATTTTAAATTTTAATAAAATACTTTTCTAATATATTGTCAAATATTCCGTAATTTTTGTATAATTTGGTTGAAAGCTCTACATGTTAAAAGCAAAAAACATGCGGAGAAATTGGGATTTTTTAAGAAAACCTTTATATTTCCCCCAATTATTCCTGCTATTTTTACGTAAATACGTGTAAATATTTGGTACATCATACAAAACCAATGATGAAACTTGCAAATCAATATCAGCTTTCTGTGGAACGGGTGAGTCCTAAATCATTTTCTTCTTCATCAGTTTCTAGTCAGCCCCCTACATGGCCTCGTGACTGAATCATCACTGTAAAATGTCAGTTCAAGCTTCTTCTTTAAGAGCCAAAGTTCAAAGAAAATCCATCAGCCTTTCGGGAGATATTCCAAAGGAGGTGAAAATCCAAAAGTGCTCACTTTATTCTGTTACTCACCTGCATTTTCTAACGCTAGTTTTTGTCATCATGGTACGATAAAGCTATTTCAAATTTTTCCAAATAATTTGGATTTACTAAAGCAGAAAAAAACGTAAATGTTTACATTAATTGTTTGTAACATACATACACTTACAAACCATTTTGAACTAATTATTCCCTATATTTGAGTTATTGGCGACAATCAGCACCAGAAAATTTTTTGACTCTTTTAAAATAGTCTAAAAATTAAACCACTTAAAATTAAGATACTGCCTAACATCGCATATCAAATTATAGCTAGAAGTATGCTTAAAACTCAGAAATATTTTAATTCATCATATCTTCAATAGTAAACTTCCAATCCATTCAGGAATGAAAAAGTGAAAATTTACTTTTGAACCCCCAAATAATGTTTATTTACACACCATTACATTGGCTTTTCAGATTGGAATGAAAATCCTTTCCAGTAGACTATATGACCAAAAGTCAACTTAAAATTACCCATACAAATTACCAATTATCTCACAATCTGAGAAAATCACGTAGGGGTCAAGTATCCCTAGTTTCCCCTACATGATCTAAACAAGGTACTCGAAAACAATTGCATGTTTACTAAGGTATTTTATGGTTATACGACTTCTGGTGGCATAGAACTAATTTTTTTCCTGTGGATGCATTTCCCATATCTTTACTCAGTCATTCACAAAATGTCACACTTTTTTATGAATGGTTAGAACTGAAGGCAGCCCTGAATAGGCGAGCTTTAATTATAGAGACCCTGTATATTTCAAAAAATGAATTTAACATATAAAACGAATCCATTTAATTTCAAATAAGTCAATTATTTTTTAAATTTTACACAATTGAAATTCTTGCATCAAAATAACTACAAACGAATTACAAGCTTGAGAAAAATAATATTACCCTAATAGAAATGCTGTTTTTTTTCCTACTTTCGCACACACAGCCTTGTCTAAAAAAATAAGTAAATAATTTTTTTTTATTTAAAAAATAGAAGATATCGTTTAAGGTTGAGTTGAGACCCTCTCTTGGACGAGAGATGCGCACCAGAGACGAGCTTTGTAAACCTTTTTTCTCCAGATAGGGGATCCAGATTTTGGGATCAAAATCATTTTTGAATTACAAATAAAAAATTGGTATTACTTAATAATTAACAAGAAGAAACTTAATTTAAAATAGTCATTAAGCAAAATTTATAAAAATGACAGTTATTTTTTAAAACATTATTAAAAGTTTTCGCTTACGAGTATTGAGGATCTGTTTATTCTACTTAGAGTCTCGACCGACAGTTTAAGAAGCCTTTAGTTATAGTTATTACTGCTAAAAAATCCGGAAAGTTTTTTTCTTGTTCTACGAGAATTCACAAAGTCATTATTAGTGAAACTTTTTTATTAAATTACGACTATTATAGATGAGAGTGAGTGTTAAATATTATCTTTTTGTTATATGACGCCTTATTGATCAATGAGAAAATATTTCATCGATATAAGTTTGACGGTTTACTTATCGATAAAATTTTAACTTAAATTTACTTTCATTAAAAAAAAATATTTTTAAATCTGGAGCAAGAAATGTCATTTTTAAAAGACTAAAGCATTTTTATACACTATGCCATTTAATAAATTCGAAATTGAAGGAACGTTTCATTCTTCATTCTTCCATGTATGTATACTTACATTTAATTTTGCTTAATTTACAATTTATCTTGATATTCAGAAAAGGTAGGAATTTCGGTTATATTCAAGGTTTCATTTATTTCCGGTTGGAAATTTTAACCACACACATATGTAATGAACAATTTGAAAGAAAAATTGAAATAAAAAGTAAATAACATTTCTGAAGATCTTTAAATGAATCGTTTAGTTTCCAGTTCCATCTTGTATCATCAGGTTCATTAAACGAGCAAGAGATTGTCTCAAAAGAATACCTAATTATTTGTTTTTTTTGGCTGTTATAATTATTTGAAAAAAAAAACATAATTGTATTATTTTTACTGATCTTCTGTGCAATCAACTGATGCAACCACATTTAAAGGACAGTCTTGAGTGATGCGAAGAAATTAATTAAGCTCTGATTAATATTATTAGATGACAACATCATTTACACATTCGTTGACAGTAAACATTTTAACGAGCTGCAAAAATAGACAGACGATTTATTTTTACATTAAATTCAATTTCAAGATAGAATGCTATACCATTCGTCATATTTTACACCACAATGAAAATGAATGCTATAGCATTCACGTTCGCGAACATAGTGACCGTGACTCGTGGTGGTGGTGGGAGCAGTCACCTCTCACTTTTTGAGGGGAAAATAATTAAATATTTATTTCATTTTAGCTGTCTAAAACAACTAGGAATTATATGAAAAAAAACAGTAGTGTCCGAGAGATCTAGCTAATTTTATTACTAAATTTTAAAATTTTGTTGTCTGCTCCCTATACTCCGGAGTACTTTTAGGTGTCTATACATTTTTTGCCCCTCACTTTTGCTCCCAATCGCCGCAACTGCGCGAACATGTTAAGGTGTTAAAGATCCTGGTGTATTTCATTATGAATTGACCAATTTTGAAAAGATTTAGTGTCACGTATTCTTTAAAGTTGAATAATATAATCATTTATGAGTGTGTATTGAGGAAATTAAAATTTGTTACATCTTATAACTAGTCATTTAAATCAGGCGACAGTTAAAGGTAGTTTGAAAGGAAATCACAATAGATGCTAAATTAACTTCATTGTTAAGCTATTGTTAGAAGAAATGTATTTCTAAGCCGAATTTCATCCAAAACCATTTTCAACTTTCTTACAATGAGCCTCTCTAGTTGTGCAATTCTATCCAGTCATGGTTTATTTTTATCGAATAAAGTCTGAATCACATAATGAAAATAGTTATAAATGGTATGAAATTGCGACGTCTAATATTTGAAAATAATTCAGGATATTTAATAATCAGGAAAAATTAATAAACATATTCTAATGATATCTAATTAGTACTTCGCAGTAACTAATTTTGACGATTATAATTTTAAGAAAAAGCGTACCGATATTCAGGATGAAAGAATTTATTTATTCGCTAGGAGGTTTACGGACAAATTTTAGAACATGAGATCTTACATAATTTCTTTTTCATGCACATCATCAAAATTTTATTTTGTGTTCATGAATACAAGTGCTAGTCACTTCTGCTCAGTCCCAATTGCTTTTATGCACATGATATCTTAAATGTTATGTAAAACATCTGGACTAAATGAAACCGTAGTAAAATATAGTTATCTATTTCAAACATTAAGTAGGAAAAGGAATTCAAAGATATTTGTTTCCATCACAATACAATTTTTTTTACTATTATAAACTTCCACCATTTACCCACTAGAATGTAATATATAACAAAATGTTGCTTACTTTCAAATTAAATTTATGCTTCGAAATTCGAGAACGTTTAAAATTTTAAACTGAAGAAAACAGAATTTTTCGATAGCATAAATACTTCAACTTAGCACGCAAATTTTACTTATATACTTGTGCGCAAATGAAAAATATGTTGCTAACCAAAGATTTTAAACAATTTGGCAGACATTTAGAATTTTAGAGAATTCAATCATATGAGGCTTTAGATGTCACAACGAAAGAAAGCATTTTCAAATGTCGAAATTCTTTGAAATTTTCTAACTAATTTAATATGCTCTATAAATAATTTAAGAATAATTGTTTTACCACCATTATCTTCATCTAAAAGGAGAAATACAAATTCATTCTTTAATAAGCATTTAAAAAAAATTCATACAAGGAATTCAAAATGGATCTAAAAATCAACTATTTTATATTGTAATGGCAACCACAGTCGCTCAGGTACAAAAACAATAAAAAAGTAACTTAAATTTACATTAACTTGGATTTGATATGTAATACTCCTTTTCTGCTCCAATACTTAATAAAATATCTTACGCCGAAACATTTTAGTAGTATTTCTTAAAGTTTGCCTAATAACTATTCAACATCCGAAATATTTTAAGCAATATGTATTAAAAATAGAGCATTTCTTATGATCAGAATCTTCATGATTGCATAAAGATTCTGAAGTGGAAGAAATATGTGATTCTTTTTAACTGTTTAATGGAAAAGTTTGAAACAACTCGATATCAATGGAAAGAGCAATACACGCCCATATCCTATAGTATGTACGGGAGGAAGACGTCTACACACGTGCATCAGGACTTTCTACTTCAATGTATCTGTTATTTCAACGTCAGAGTTGTTTTTGTTTAATCGACACCCAATGATCAAACAAAATCATTATTTTATCTAAAAATAAGGAAAGTGTTTTATTACAAAATATTTTCTAAGGTTCTTATAAGGTATTTATTGAAGGTATTAATTGAATGATGTGGTATTTATTGAACGTTTCATCAATATGTTATTTGTGTTACATGAAAATCTTCGATTTCAAAAAGTTTCATGTTCTTCGTAAACCTGTTGTTAAAATTTATATTCTTTCAAAATTTTCTTTACTTTTCTAAATCAGCAATATTTATTTGAATGAATGAATCCACTCACCCACATAAAAAATGATCCCTCAGTCTATTTGTAGACTGAGGGATCATTCTCTGAGGGATCTTGTATCTATACTTATTTGATACATTCTTGTGTAATATAATCTTATGGGTTGGCAACTAAGTAACTGCTGAATTTTTTTAAAGACAATGTTTTCATGGAAAGAAATAATTTTATTCAGTGACGCCCATTTTTATCTACGAGCTTTTTTCATCCTACATCATTGATCCTCATAATTAAACGTTCCTCTTCAACAAACTACGGTAGGTATCGGATTAATGGGCACCAAACCGGCACCTCGACATAGCACCAACTGCTGGTATGGGCCAGTTCTATTTCACAAAATGAAAATGCCTGTTTTTAACTCAAGATACACTGCTTCATAAAATATATGCTAAAAGTTTTCAATCTTAGTTACAAGAGTGCTAAAGTTAAGGATTAATAGGCATTCTCCTATACACAATTTCTTGATTAATAAGAAAATAACATTAGAAAAATCAAAACAAAAATATCAGTAAAATAAATGGAGAAACCAGGAAGCTAGAAAATAACACAGCACAAGAAAAGCATGGGAGAAACAAAAAGAGTTGTAACATGGTTGCAACTTGTTAAAACTTGACTGGTACCAAAAGTTAAAATTTTGATTTGTTAAAACTTAATTTATATTCAATTATGAAATGAAGACTTGGTTCTGATACATGAATAAAAATAATAATACAATTTTTGCTACACTTAATTAAGCAACTACCTTTTTAGACATCTAAAAAATATTTGGCCACTAGTGAAAGTAGCTGAAAATAAAAGTACTACATTGCATTGTTTATATAATTGAAAGATTAAAGAAAACCAAAATTTTTAAATAGAATATTTTTTATTATTTGAATAATATACTGCCAACTTTGAGATAAGAAACTTGAAATAACAGATTATTCTGATGCACACAACCCAAAAACATTTTGAAATCAAACAACGATAAAACAGTTTGTATATATGCATATATATTTAGTATAATCTTTACCAAATTAGTAAATGTAAAAACGAATACCTTATCCATAGCGGCCATTATGAAATACACTTTTTCTGTTCAAAATTTAAATAACAGTCTTTACAGTGATGTATCTTGTATGTGATGAAAATATTTTTCATCATTATATTCGATAATATATTCGATGGTCGTGTATAAAATTTCGTGTCACAATAAGGGATCTTGAATCAGTGGAAGCAACGTATTTCAAGGTTTTGCATGATCACTTGCAGTCAATTCTTGCATCGAAAACAAAGTTTTCCCCGATTCGCTATTGACTTTGAAACTCTTTCTTGCACATATAATTTGCGGCACAAACTTTCAAAAGTGTCACCTCTCATTCTTAAAAAACAGAACTGGTACAGATGAAAAGTCACAAAGAGCAAGCTTTGTTATGATCCACAGGCGATTCAAGAAAATTAATCAGGAACAAGCTTCGTGATGATCCACAGGTGATTTAAGCAAATTAATCAAGAACAATGTGGAGATAAGGGGTCCTTTCATCCCTACGCCACCATATAACAGCACCCTTCATTCAAGAAAGCAATCACTGCTATTCACTTTACAAATGGCACATTATATCTCATTTAGTTTCGCCAACTTTTTGGAAAGCACACATACGGATTACGAAAGCCACAATTCCATGCGTCAACAAATTCAAATTCGGTTCAGATTGAATTCGATTTACATCATTGAAAACTCAACGATTTTCACTCTTGCATTCTGTCATGGAAAAAACTCATGCTGGAGGTACGAACCATTTCTTTTTTTACTATCGGAATAACTGCAGGGGCAAGCGCCGAAAGGCCTAACGGCCCTCGGGACCGACAGCTGCACCCACTCTTCTTGGACGTACAGACCAGTCAAATTCAAAAATCACACAAAGGAATCTCTCCTAGTCAGGCGACGCTTCAACCATTTTACACACAAAAATATACGCCGTTCAAAATGGCGAGCAAATAGTTCCGTTAAATAAAGTAATTTATAATTTAATAAACCTCGAAACATTAAAGGAAATGACATAAAAAGTTAAAGCAATTAATAATTAAGTTGATTACTAGAAAAATGAATAAGAAAAATTAACATATTTAATAAAGCTGTAAAAATTACAGTTGAAATTTTAAAAGTTACCAAAGATGCCACAAGATAATAAAGAAACTTTGGTGGCGAAAATTTAAATTATTTAAAGTTACTGGTAAAGCCAAAAACTGATGTAGTTGCATTTTTTGCAATCTAACACAACTGTTAACATAGTTACTATTACATACATTATGTTAACATAGAAGCTATTAATCGTGTTAAAATAGTAAAAATGTAGCAAAAAATAGTTTCATACAATAGCAATGTAAAAAATCAATATATGTATCAGAAACAATTATAATTACTTAAAGAATAAAGATAATAAAAAGGGAGAAGGAAGAATGCAATATTTGGCCAATTATTCTATCACATTAACACTGCATACCAATCCATCATATTGTTACGAAGATGTAAATTTGTTTCCCTGACATGCTAACCTTATGACAAGAAAGAGAGTTTCACAAAGGTTTTAATGGGAGCCTAGCCAGTCAATGAACTCAGATCCTGGTGACAAAATTTTGACTATTTTGGCGACAAAGTTGGTGATTTTGGAGACAAAACGAAACTTCTAGAAAATTCCGAAACTGTGGTTCTGTCTCTAATAGGAGCGGGAAATATCATAAACTTTCTAGAGATTACTATTTGAAGTAAATAAAACAAAGCTCTCAAACTAAGACTGGATTAGTTAGAGTTTTATCAGCAGTGACGCTGGTGAACTGATATACGCTGAACGCTATCGAGAGTGCTGTGACTAAGATTTATCAGTGATCTCTGTTGTTAATTTATACAAGAGATGTTTAGCTTTGTTACCTGTGCTTAGACTATTGCTAAAAATCTTTGTGGAATAAGGATTTTTTTTATCCTGCTTGTTGGATTGCATTCACGTACACACACCAGGACGATTTTTTTTAACAATATCCTTTAAAAATCAAAACTATAAATTTGTCCACTGCTCATTTGTAGTGGCCAATATAAAGAATCAGCTACGATTTGAGAAACAATTTGAAATTACGAAAAATTATAAAGTTATGAATGCAAATTAACAATAAAGTTTATATGTTGAATTTATAAACAGCTTTAAAGATAAAAAAAGGCTTTCCTAGTTGAAGAGTTTTTAAAAGTCATAATTCCTTTCTAGAATTTTCTTTCTATTAATTTGGATTTTTATCTCTAGAGATAGATATTTTTAACAATCAATTTCATACTTTCTCTTGGTTGGCTGTCCTGCAAACTTTCTTGTATGGAGCAGCTGTTTCATTTCAAGTTTGTGCCTTCGGTGTCTCGCCATTTTTCATGTATCAGTATAGTACGCTCCACAGTACCTTCATCTTATCCCCCAGAAGCATCAGGGAGCATCATTCTCTTTCTAAAGAATTTTTTGATAAAATTTAATTGCTCCGTGAGCTGTGATGGTTTTATTTAAGCAAAACTCGCCTACCACTCTTTTTCATCAACCTTTTCATATAAACCTTTAACATGTATATCCCTGCTTGAATAATCTCAGAATGTTTGCTAGATTTGCATAGTACCTTTCTCATTTCCGAATCCCTCTGTAAAGAGGACTCTCAAAAATAAAAATAATTTTTTTCTTTCCAGTAGCTTTCTTAGCAAAGTATTCGGTTCTCTAGTTTAGGCAAGAGCCTTAGCCCACCAAAGCAGCACGCTACTGTTGATGTCTTGTAGATTATTTTTAATTGCCATAATAAATTTTCCTTCTTTCTTCTAATAATTCTATTGCAACCAAAGCTGATCTTCAATCTGAGATGATTTTGGTTTTAGCTATTTGTCTTCTTTTACAATAAATAACTGCTTCTTTGATCGCTACCATTTCGGTGACAAATATTGTTGCTTCATTATTAAATCTTCTTCGCATTTCATGTTCCTTTTCATTTAATCTTCAGGAACAACCACTGAATCGCCAACGTTATCATTAATCTTTAAATCATCTGCACCGATATTCATTCTAACATAATTTGTTTCTTTAAAATTCTCCACAGCATTGAGGGGATTTTCCACTGACTCACTTCAGTAGCATATTCATAATTCATAGAAATTCCAAATTTTTCCTTGTTCAAGCCAGTAGAGCCATCTGTGAAAAATTGTAATTCTTTCAGTGTTCGGCGCGAAGCCGCTGAGTGTGGTGTAATAATCTCGGCTCTCGCATTGAGAAAATAAATACAATGATTACCGTCCGCTGTGTGTGGTGTTTAGTGATTGATAAAAAAATGAGCTATTAGTCGGGCCAATCCTAAATATTGAATATTTTACCATTGTTACCATGTTTTGTTCTCTTCTTTCATTTTGATGTCGAATGGTGGGAAAACTGTTAATCAGTTGAAAGGAAATGCTGAAAATGTTTCGTATGTTTTAGCTGTCGTTAGGAGTTCCGTTCTTTCGATTCGTAATAATTTCCCTCTCATTGTAACATTTTCTTGAAACTAGATTTCTTTTCTATGGAAACCATTATTTCTACAGCTTTCAACCTTATCACCTGAACAATCTCTGACCTTAGATCCTAGGTAGCTTTTGATATTCTATAATTTTTATGGTAACTTAGTTATCTTACCTTTAAGCATATTAAGATGTGGCATCTATGAAAGGTTTGGATAAAAATACAAGCCCAAATATTTTAATTCTTTTGCATATTGAATCCTTTTTGATAAAAGCTTTATTGAAAGTATGTGTCTAATGGTTTTTCTGAGCTTATGCTCTTTCTTTCTGAGTTTCGTGAGTAAATAAACGCTGAAATCTCTCTTAAATCGACTCTTGAATTTCAGACATCCAATCCAAACGTCCTGTGAGGTGTTTATAAATCATTTCTATGCACTTTCAAAGCCGCCTTCGTGCCGTGCGATAGCTCAGATTTTGATTTTCTCACAATTCTTTTGATCCCTAAAGGAAGCAATACTAATCACTCCAATTAGTTTCACACTAAAGGAAAACAAGTTGGACTGTAAATGAACCGTTTTTATTTGAAATACGACCACACTAGAGGACGTGTGCTGCCTCTCTTATCTCACATTCTGTTCTTTTTTAACTCATAATTTTTTTAACAGGCAGGGTTCGAACACATACTGGAACAAACTCAGGGCCTTGCAATGTTTACAAAACCTTTAAGTTGAACATTTCAAATTTTGCTCAAAAAGTTCTAGATTATGCATAATACAGTGTTAACAGATTTAGTTCTAAGCAAACAAATATTAGAAAACACACGCCCTTGAGTGTAACCGTGTTGCAAATAAATAGTATTACTTTACAGTCCTACTTGATTTCCTTTAGTGTGAAAATTAATTTGGGTATTTAGTTGTGTTTCCATTATGGATCGAAAGAACTGTGAGTAAAAAAGATAGTCTGAGCTATTGTACAAGTGGAAACTTGAAAGAGCTGCCTGGAGATTCATATGAAATATAGTTGCGCTCATGAGCGAGACTCATTTATGATGATTTGGCGCTGGTAAGAAGAAAGCTGAATGAAAGTCTTTTGCCAAGTACTTTTCGATGCAGACATAGACATAGACATACAGCTCCGGGTATTACGCTTAATGATGGATTTAACGTTTAATGGTGTAGCGTTTTAACGACCGCCCACCTTTAAAATCTCCATACCCTATGGGTGAGTGAGTCGGCGTAGGTAATAAATAAATAATGATGGATTTGGAATGACAGTAGGACTTTCTTCGTTTTTAATTCGAAGACCTTGAAAGCGAGCAAAACATCAGAATACAGATACAACCTACTGTAATACCGTCCATGAAAGAATAGATGGAAGCTTGTTCCATTTTGAACAAGTTTATCTCCAAATCGCAATCCAGTTTGTCCTTTGAGATGCCAACACTCTACTATGACTGCCACGGTTAGCAGATTTATCACTGACTGAGCATGAATGGGAAATAATTGGAAGACAACTTCGTCTTTATTCTCTTATGCAACAGCTATTGCTAATAATGTTGAAAAGTTGCAAGAATCAAAAATCTCTATTTCGTAGAATGACATTCGACACTTTTGAAATCAAATTTATGCGGAATTTTATGCTTTAATTCAACAGCGTGGCGTTCTGAAAACCAATTCAATTACGTTTTACAAGCTGTTCAATGCACCTATTTTCGCGTCTAGGATCTTGAAATGGTAATTATTTCATTGCAAAATTATGTTCACCTGCATGGAGTCATTCCTTTCCAGCAAATGGATTATTTTCAATTCCCGTCTGTTTATTGCTAAATTTAAGAAAACATCATTTGGGTTCTATTCTACCAAATTTTATCTAACGATGTGAAGTATTTTATGATTTTTTTTGTTTGGTGATATTTTTTGTATGGTTTTTTGTCTAAGAGATCCAAATTATATATAACCTTTTTGAAGAGCTGTTTGTCTCAATGGAAAAGCAATACCAAGGTGACAATAAAAGAGATGAACTCCTTTTTTAAACTAGGAATAATTGATAATACGCTAGAAACAGGTCACAGGTAAATCTTTGCGGATTATCGTGAGTTTTTTCAACTTAAATTAAGTAATTATCAAACTGTAAATATAATTATATTACAGGAAAATTTAATATGTCCAAATTCTTAAGTAGAAATCAAATTGTTCCATATTCAAGATTCTTTTTCATGGAAATTTCCAAGATATGAATATTTTAAAGATTCGATATAATGAATATATACTATATGATCAAAAGTATCCGCACACTTCCGAATTTACATATTTTTTTTCGAATTTCTCCAGAAAGGCTTAAGGAACTGTACTTGAACTTTGACCATGTGATGAATGGTCTTCCACTCATATTTTACAGTGAAAATTCTGTCACGAGGTAATTTAGGGGAATGACCAGAAATTGAAGACAAAAGGGGATTTCAACTCACCCCATTTCACAGGAAGCTCATAATGATCTGCAAATGTCATCAATTGTTATTCTTAATATGCTCATTGTTTACATGGGTTTTTTTGTAAAAATAGCATGTCTATTCTGGAAGATGTAAAGATTTTCTTAAAAAATTCCAAATTTCCCAGCATGTTTTTTGTTTATAAAAATTTTTTGATATTTTCATCTAAATGATACTGAACTTACAGAATACTCTACAATTGGTTAAAGGAAAATTGTATTAAAATTTGAAGTAAATACTTTGAATGTTAGAGGAAATATGAGTATTTGTAGTAAATATTTTTTACTACGCTTGAGTGAGACGTAGTGTAATTTTTCTTTCACGACTTCCAAACTAGATACATAGGGAAACTTATATAAAAATTACAGTTGTATACCATTAAGATTTAGAAAGATATCGGCATTGAAACGAGCGGAATTTGGGTTTCTCTCTAAGAGGAACAAAATGAAGAGGGATTTTCCATAAATTGTACTTTTAAAACTTGAATTTTGGAATAATTTTCTAGAATTTAATAAGAGTTTAATATGCTGAATACCCAGGCATACTTGTAAATAAAATACATAATTTAAATTACAGTTCGACGTTTACTATTCGAAGATTCGAGTTTTAAAATATCAATTTGTGGATTAGTTTTGTTTCTCTTAAAGAGAAACACAAATTCCGCTTGATGCAATGCCGATATCGTTCTAAATCTAAATGGCATTTAATTGGAATTGTTGTATATGCTGCCCTATATTCTAGCTTTGAAGTTGTGAAAGAAAAATCACGCTACGTCTCGCACATGCGCAGTAAAAACTTATTTACTACAAATAATCAGATTTGCTCTAATATTCCTCTATTATAAAGTTTACCATGTGGTCTTCCAGCTAAGTTGTAGATTAGTGTCATATTTTAGACCAAATCAGTCGAACAGATGAGATATTTTTCCAAATTGCATACTCATCCTCCTTTATTACATGACGAAGCTACACTATATGATCAATTTTGGGTTTAAACATTATTTCGAATTTCTCCAAACAGGATGGAGGAACTGCACTTCATCTTGAACTCAAATTTTACATTGAAGATTCGGTCTCTCAGGCATTTAGGGGACTGACCAGAAATTGACGAAAAGGAAAATGATTTCAGCTCATTCCGTTACAATGAAAGCTGATAATGATTTGCAACTTTAACCACTGGATTTTTATAAAAGCTTCTCTAAATATCTGGCTTTCAAATTATAAAAGAAGTATTATCCTATGTTTCGCACATGAGATGCAAAAAATCATTTACTACAAACATTCATATTGTATTTATTATTTAAAGCATTTCCTTCAAATTTTTTAATTCAGTGTTTCTCTAACATATTTCCTAGTGTTCTGTATGTTTCGTATAATTTGGTTGAAAACTCTGCATTTTATTAGCAAAGAACATACGGGAAATTTGGTATTTTTTTAAAGAAAACCTTTATATCTTCCAGAATATACGTGCTATTTTTACAAAAATGCATGTAAGCAACGACCACATTAAGCATAACTATTTATGACATTTGCAGATCATTATCAGCTTTCTGTGAATTGGGTTCAGCTGAAATCCCTTTTCTTCTTCATCAATTTATGGTTGGTTCCCTAAATGCTTTTGTGACTGAATCTTCACCGTGAAATGTGAGTTGAAGCCTATTCACTACATGGTCGAAATCCAAGATCAGTTCTTTCAGTCTTTTTGGAGAAATTCGAAAATTGTGTGAATTGGAATATGCCGAGATACTTTTGATCATATAGTGTATTTAACAAAAGAAAGGTCTTCTTGGATGGTTTTGAGCACAGAAAGCGAATGTGTAGTAAATACGGCAAATTTCCATTAAAGGGAAATTAGAAAGCGAATGTGTAGTAAATACGGCAAATTTCCATTAAAGGGAAATTGGATGTCTCAAAAGTTGTCCGATATTTTCCGAATGACAGCAGAAACCACACACAAAAAAAATTGCGTTTGAAATTTCTAAAACCTGTTTTACAGTTTCTAAAGAACGGTACACGGAAAGCATTCTTTTTTAATTTCTGGGAAAATAGGCAGAAAAAGTGAAACTTCCGTAGAACGCATCTAATCTGTGAGATGAGGCAACTATATTTTTTTGTGCCAAGGTGCGGGTTTTACCGAGAAAAGTGTGGGACTATAGTAACTTCCTGACTTCCTACCACTCACACTAGGGTATTGTGGTTTTTTCTGTAGTGCTCTTTTTATGTACCTGAGGGGTACGTTAATCTGGTAGATGAGTTGTGCCCGATTACGTTTGTATTTTTCATTTCCCAAATATTTTTCAATACTTATTTTTATATACCTTCAAAAGTTCGTATACCTGTGTCCCAACCCATAATTCAATTATAGTGATCGTTATTTCCGATATAATGTTTCAAAAACGTCGAATTATTTCAAGCTTTCAATAACAACAGTTGTCATTGCTGAGGAACCTTACGGGAAAACAAATGTCAACTCCCTCCTGAATTAATGGACATGTTGTTAATTGAAATTGCAAGGAAATACAAAAAAGTTATTTAGAAATGCAAATATAGCTTTGTGTGACAGAATTGTTCAGTTCTATAAGCTTTTCCTTGAACCTAAGCAAGAGTTTAACTTTTAATCTCACATATGCGTTGCGCTCGAACGTATTAGCATTTCTATTGCGCCCTACCGAAGGTTAATTTACTTTTTTTAGGACTCACAAAATGAAGATTTTAACAGTGATTTTTTGCCTACTGATTTTTTGCTCTGATCATCTATTTTAATGGCAAATAATTAAGAGCTAACCTCTACGGTTCGTTTATAACATTATACAATACTTTAATAAAAAATCAAAATCGACTTCTTCAAAAATAAATTCTGTTGCCTCAGATCTACACAACAAAATAAAACCTCAAACTCCAAAGATAAGGTAAATATCTCACATTTTTTCAATAAAAAAAGTAGTTCAAACATTTCATTTTGCTTTAGGTATTTCAAACAAAAAGTAATTTCATTTACACCGATAGTTGTTTTGTAATCTAAAAATTTCTAGACGTAGTAAAACATAAAAATGATCTAAACATGACATAAAACTATATACATTTACTTTGTTTTTTCCGTTTTAAGTGTTTGGAAAAATAACGTGCCAACAACATTTAAGCAGATAAATGTTAACAATAATACCTCATTTTTAAACTCTCGTGTAATATTTTATGAAGAATAGGGATTCTTGACCTAATTTTGCATGTCAAGGTATATGTCACATTATAAAGTTTAGAAAGTATAATTTAAAAATTTTATGCCGTTATCTGAATCATATAATCAAGTCGATATAGTCCAGTCGAATTGTAGTTTAGCATAGAAAAAATACATAACAACAATTTTATTGCTTTAAATTGTTGAGTCGGCCAAACAAAACATGGCACTATATTTTGTTCCCCGAGATCGTACCGTATAAAGGGGGGGAGGGGGACTGAAATTCGAACGATCGGTTTTTTGCATTTAAATAAAAGGCTATTGATCTTAGAGAAAAACTTTAAAACAGAAAGTTATAGCTAGTTAAAAGATCTATAAATCTATAAAATGAGTCGTCAAGCCTTAAGATAGCCTAATTAGGGCAGAAATAAATTTTAAACAACGTAGAATTTGGAAAGGTATTTTTAATTTTTTTACAAATAAGGCAAAATTTTTGAAACGACACTTAAATACGCTTCTCTAGTAAGATATATATGGTAAAAATTTCAGATCCAGATCTTTATTATGTTTTTAAAAAATCAACTTTTTTCGAAAAAAAGAACATCGTCGGAAAATGCATGTAAGTACTTTTTTATCAGCCCGAATTCGCGGAGAGAAAAAATTCCTACTATAAAAGTGTTGTTATACAACTTCAAATGGCCTTGTGTTAGTCGATTTTCAGAAAAAAGTGAAGAAAATTAAGTTCGAAGTTATCATTTTCTTTCTCTTATTTTGCCTGAACGCATTTTCCACAGAAGGAAAATTTTTTTTGCGATGGGAATAATTCGTTTAGACATGAAAAACGAGACAAAATGTTGACTTTAAACTTAGTTTTCAGAACATTTTACTGAAAATCTACCATTATAAAGCGGTTTGAAATTGTAGAACAACATTTTTAGAATAGGATTTTTTTTTCTCCAGGAATTCGGGCTGATAAAAAGTGCTTACAGGTATTTTCCGACGACGTTCTTTTTTTCGAAAAAGTTAAATTTTTAAAAAAATAATCAAGATCTGGATCTGAAAATTTTACCAGCCTCAACCAGCCAACATAGAAAAACATTTCAAATAAATTCTCAGCAATTGTTCAAATTATTGTTTCACATTTATCGTAAATTCACAATTTTCTGCTTTGATCTAACTGAACTTATTCACATAATTTTAATATAGTGTTATGATGGTTTAATCAATTGGAGTTTATTTTCCAAAATTCTGATTATGAACATAATTGAAGAGCTGAGTGGATGAACATGTTAAGTGACAAATTTGAAAAAATTGAGATAATTGGGCAAAGAACACGCTGAAGTCTAGTTTAAATATAGGAAGTTCATTAAATCTGTAAAGTAAATAAATAAAGAAGTTTTCAGCGGATGAACATGTTAAGTGCACGGCCTCTTGCTTTTTCCTCATGGAAGAACATGTTAAGGGCACTTAACATCTTCTTTCATGAGAAATTTGTTAAACTTGAGTAAAATAACATCTGCTTCCATTGACACAGAATCATTTTCTGAGCGGTAAATAGTATTAATGCAGACGAAAATATTGAGAAGACAATTCGAAAATAGAAATCGCTTGCTTTTAAAAGAAATTTCTGCAATAATTCTTTACAATTTTTCTATGTGGGTTTCATTGCGAGTTATACATCATGCTGAACTGCATTGCATGACAAAAGAAAGAGGAATTAACTGTAAGTAAAAGAACTTTTTGAAACTCGTGAATTTTGTTTTCAATAATGGTTTATTTCAGTTAATGAAATTTATTCTTATGAATTTGTACCAGGATACTAACTATTTTTTTTCTTTAAAAATTTTTCATTGATACTAATTTAATTTGTTTAGCTATTTGTGTTTTTGCTTTTTTACACATTTTTATTTAACTTTAATTGTTTTATGTATGTTAATAACAATATTAAAACGATGTTTGATTAAAACCTTAAATACATATATCACATTCATTTCCATGTTCCCAAGACATTCATTTCGATGCTCCCAAGACAGTGATAAGACTGCTTTGAAGAATTATTCACGGGTACCACTAAACTCTTCAGTACAAAATCTATTGAATAGGAAAATTCGTGGAACGCGAAATATCTTTATGAAAGTAAATGAAGTTAAGAGATAATATCATAAAATATACATTTATTTTCAAAAAATACACTCTCATTATTGAGCTGAAAAGCAGATTTCCTTATTTTAATTCTTTTCTACTTTTTAGTATTTTATTTAAGATTTATTATTATTGGTATTATGAAATATTATAATATTTTTTCTTAAATTATGGAACGAAAATTTACTTATGTTAAGCAATCAATTAATAGCCGAGTTTTGAAAATATTAAAATAGTTTATTGTTATCAAGAACACACAAGTGTACAAAATTTCAAAATGCATTAGTAAATGAATGAAAAATGAATTTTAGAATTCTATTTTCACAAGGAAGAAAAAAGTCATGTTAAACGAAATTTAAAAATATGATGATAATGTTTATGACAACCAAAGAGTTGAATTGATGGTCTTCGGACGACGGGTATATTATTATGATGATGATGGAAGGATATTATTATGAAAATAATCCGATAAAAAATTGCGTAACTACATTTTGAGAAAAGGAAATATATAAACACACAAGTTAAACTTTATTCTTCTTTTCAGATTTTTATGCTTAAGAGTTTTATGCTTGCT
Source organism: Araneus ventricosus (assembly GCA_013235015.1). Lineage (NCBI taxonomy): Eukaryota > Metazoa > Arthropoda > Arachnida > Araneae > Araneidae > Araneus > Araneus ventricosus. Next base: position 88,741 of record BGPR01004557.1, on the reverse strand, counting down.
AATTACCATCAAGAATTTGAGATGCAAAAGTTCGACAGGGAGTTACCAAAACAGAAAAGCGACGTCGATTAACTGACGGTCGATTTACAACAAACCATACCTTTCCCTAAACTTAGTGTGAGTAAGGCATTTTGTCTCCGGCAAATGTGGTTCTATATTTTTGGCGTGCTCATCGTTACCGAGTCGCAGGTTGTTCCTCATTTCCTCATGTGGAATGAGGATGTTGCGAATCGAGGAAGTAATAAGGTGGCCACTTCTCTTCTAACTCTTCTAGAATTCAACAAAATTTTAAGGAGTAAAGATAATCTTATTTTCCGGTCAGACTCTTGTCCAGGCCAGAATAAGAACTCAACCATATTAATCCTATATCAATATCTCGTTCTTAAAGGATATTTCAAAGTAATCGAACATAAGTTTTCTGAGGTAAAACATTCGTAGCCTGATAGTGACCGTGATTTAGGAAGAATTGAGAAAAATCTAAGGAAACGTGAGACCATATTCCTTCCAGAACAATACCGCAAAATCATAATGCAAAGTGGCAGAAATCATCATGTCACTGATATGACTCCCCACTTTCGAAATTTTAAAGCTCTCCATAGTAAATTCCAGCTCACCAATAAAAAAAGGAATGCCCTCAATGAAAAAGTTGCTTCCCGAGATAGCCTTAAGTGGATTAAAGTAGAAAAAATTCGGCTTGTACTTGTATAAAGATTGCTATGATCCTATACACCTTTTAAGAAAGTTGTCTTGAGAAAGCAGATAAGGGGGTGGGGGCAAAACAACTCGTCAAAATTGGAGATTTTGATTTGAAAAGGACAACCGATACCGGATCAAGGTTAACAGCAGAAAAGATTGAAAGCATAGAACAACAGCTTCTTTTTATTAAAAAAGAATATCCATTTTTTTATGAATCAGTAATGCAAAAAGAAAAAGCAAAACATTAACACTCTTCAATGGGTCTGACGTTTATTTTCTTAAACATGCATATTATTTTGAGATCTTTTATTGCTGCTCCAAAAGCCAATTTGCTTACTTTCTCTTGTTCAAATTGTGCTGAAGGTATTGTGATATTCATTACAAAAATATTTAGTTATTTCTAAAGTTTTCTTTCTAAAACTTTTTAGCGTGGCAATACGATATTTGTCTTACGAGCGTTGCTTAGCAAAGCAGGATAAAAGTTGTTATTTGTTTTTAAGATTTAAAAAATGGTATTGTAGAGAGACCGAAATGTAACGACTGATTTGTATAGTTCCAGCGAACGAACGGTTTTTTTGGTGAAAATTATGTTAAAATAAAAGTGTTTTTTTTATCAAAAGTCTGTTAATTCATCCTGCAATACAGTACAGTATGTACAGTTCTATATTTATACAATTTTGTTGATAATTATTACGCTTATTATGGACAACTGATACTCGAGAGAAGTAAATATCAAAAAAGATTAAAATCTTTAAGAAAAACTTCATTTTTTAAAACATAAAACTTTATTTAAAAGTCATTAAATAAATCAAAAATTTAATACTCTTATTTTTATTGTTTAACAAACTTACATATTATTTTGTTATCTTCTTGTGTGTTTGTATGCTATTTCAACATCCAATTTGCTTTATTTTTGTTGTTCCACTTGTGCTAAAAATATATAGAGCTTTATAATAATACAATTTTGCCAATTAATTATTATGTGTATGTATTTAATCTACCACTATTACGTTGTGCAGAAAGTAACATGCACTTAACATGTTCTTCCATGACTAAGCAAACGAAGTTTTCTGACGCGTGAATGGAAGAACATGTTAAGTGCAAAACATTATTAATTTCCTCTATAATTAAAAAAGCTATAACCATGTCAATAAACGTAGAATATTTTGAATGCTTTCTCGTCACAAAAATGCCGGAACAGCAAAAATTGAGTGAAAAAATTAAAAAATGTAACCTCTAAACTTTAAAGCTCATTTTCTGAAATTCGCTTAATTGTCACTTAACATGTTCTTCCACTCAGCTCTTCAATTATCAGTGATGAAAATAACATACATGCAATTTCAGCAAAAATTATTAACATTATGATTTTCCCGGCAACTAGCCTTTAGTATTCTAAAGAGCTCCAATTAACCTTCCCCATAATAGGAGATCCCCATTCTGTATATCCTAGTCTTAACTCCCTATCCAAACAAGCGAAATGTGATAATGAAATAGCGAAGCGATCTTGGATCACAGAAATAAAAGGAGGAATGTGAGACATCAGTGAGAAAAGGCACAATGACAGACAACTGGAGGAGCGGATTCGACACTATGGGATGCAAGAAGATACTCCATAGAATTAGACAGACCACACCTATATAACAATTTTAGTTTGCAACAATTTTGCTCTGCAAGCTTGCAACGAGTTTGACACTACAAGACCTCAAGTTCAGAACAAGACTGCAGTTAACGCAAACGAGTTAGTCACCACGCGTCAAACTCATTGTAAAATATAGCATAAATAGAATACGCAGACAAACCTCGAAATCGAACCCCCCGACAACCCACTTCAGGGCCAGTCGCCTTAGCGACACAGTTAGCGGGACTCTCGACAGGACAAGATAGATTGCACTAATAGATCGTGCGTCTACACGTTTTATTTTAAACTCTTTTCTTGATTTAATTAATTTTTTTAAATTTTGAGTTGAGAATATGACTTGAAGTCAAAGACAGAGCGATTTTCGCAAATAACTACGTTTTGCTAGTACAATAAATTATGAAATTAGGGTTAAAAAGTAATTACTTTTAAAAAGATGGGACAAAATGTAAGTTCTTATTTTTCAACAAACAATGACTGTCTTTTTGGTTTAATTTTGTTTATGAATGCTGAAATTTCAACATTAAGAAAAAGTTCGATATATAGTTTTCTTTTAAGTGCTAGTTTTATATTTAGTAAAAAGATGGAGAATTTTTCAAATTTTTTTTATAAAAAGACCTCGTTAGTTTTTTACAAATTATCATTGATTTATTGTATTAATAGAAAAGAAGGACGGTATAGGAGATGCTATTAAAAATCGGATATTTTTTAAAACAGAGGCAAAGATCAAAACCAGATATATACAACTGTATCCAGGTCTTGGTGTGTAAGTGTGCTGTATCAACTTTGCAGCAAACTTGTTTTGAAATTGTGGTGTGAAGTTTGTCATAACAACTTCACAGCAAATTTGTTTTGCAAGTGGGTTGGTCCTGCTTTATTACTTTGAATTAAGTTTGCTGACAAGTTTCCGCATCAAATTTTTCATGACAAGCTAATATCAAGAAAAATCACACTTGCTGCAAGTGTACATGCTATCTGGGCAGCTTAGAACTCTATGAACCTTATGAATCTGAAGAAAAGGAAGGGGGAGTTGCGAATTTTAAAATCATTGATTATGTTTAATGCAGTATCGCGTTTCAATTCCTTTAATTAACATAAAAAGAGGGATTCAAAATTAGAAAAAAAAAGAATTTAAAACGCCAGCATTGCGACAATTTTGGGAAATGATCAGATTCCAATCTCGAGAATACATCACCTCAGGTGAATCCATACTTCATGATATTTCACAATTTTACCGTAAAAGGAATGCATAAGATTATTTATAAAAGTTAATTAAATTTATTTAAGATTAATATAATAAATTACCAAATATTAATTATAAGATTTAAAATCAAAGCATTATATTTTGCGATGTAAGAAAAATCTATAGGTAAAAAATCTGAAAATAATCTTGATCATATATACGAAATAAAATAATCTAATAAAAAATGTAAAATGGAAATAAGTAACTCTTTTCTGAAAGCTATATAACTCAGAAGATTATTTGTTTGTAAATAAAAAAAATCAAAAAATGACACACAAAAATGGAGAAAAAAGGTAAAATCTGTTCCAAAGAACATATAGAGAAAATGCTCAACTTATACTCCCATCTTATTTAATCTGAAATAGTCCCAAGTAATAAAGAAAATTTTATCCTTATGTAGTTGTTTCGTTGGTATTGCAACGAAATCGACTTATAACCAGATTGTCTAATAATCATACTGAATCGGGTTATAAGTTTGTCTTAATCTAAGAACGCATGAGTGGAAAAAAGGATTGAAAGAGGGATGTGATTTTAATGACGGTACCATTCATTTATCCAAGTTGGGAAGGCTAATCATATTACTGCGTGATTATATCCTCCTCACTGCCTTTTACTGCGTGCTTTCAAGTATTCAGAGAAAGGATTATTGTTACCTGTGCAAAGTTAATAGAAGTTAAGGTTTCTTTTAATATGAATTATTACCATAAATTTAAAAACATTTTTTCTAAAGATTAAACAAAAGGAAAAACTTTTCTGCATTAAAAACTATGAGTTGCCTTTTTCAGGGGTTCACAACCTTTGGTACACGTACCTCTGGGGGTACTTGAAGGGCCATTTGGGGAGTGTGCAAAATCAAAGTTGTCAATGGTGGAAAATAGAGAACATTAGGGATTTAAAAAAGTTAGCGATTTTTGTTTCTCCAAGTGAATACATTTTAACCTATGGTAGTGCAAAATTATTTTGGAAATATTTGAGAAGAATAACTTAGGAGCTGAAAAAATTAAATATATTATGAAAATGAATCTATGTGTTTTATAATATTTTCCTAAAAAATAAGAGTAGATTTTCTCATTGCTGTACAAAGTTAGCTTATTCAGCATAAGACACCGTAAAAGTAATGGGGATATTATGTATCCAAAAATTATGGACAATTATTAAGTAAATTTCTTTTGAATATTAAATAGAGAAAATATTCATAAAAAGACTACAAATATTTTTAATTACAATCAGAAAAACTTTTTAGAATTTGCATTTGCAATTAAACGAATTGTAATGCTGAACTGCTTGCACTTAATTTATATAACTTTTTATTCCATGAAAAAATACCAAAGAACTACAAGTTATAACTTAAATATTGTTCTGTGTAAGAAATGCCTTTTTTGGTAGAATCAAGGCAAAAGCTATCTTTTCAATCATTTGAAATTCTTAGTGTTTTTGATTTTTTGCCAAGTTAAATACACTTCTCCCAGAACAAATATTCTTCTTTCAAATACATTCATTCTAAAAATGCCTGTATCATAAAAAAGCAAATATTATAACCATTTAAATAGTTTAGGGATGATATATAATATCAAGAGCCATTAAAGGACTTCCTTTAATCATACTTCGATCGAGAAAGAAGTACGTCAAACACGAACCCGTAAATCGGAAAGAAATAACGAAAGAGAGAAAATAGAAGTTTGTGCAGTGTTCACTTTATGACATTTCGCCATAAAATCCCTGGGGAAAACTATTTCGCTCCTTTTCGCCATCCAGGTTGCAAATTTGAAAAACCTGAAAAACTCTCTGCACCAGAATAGCCTAACTTCGATGTAAACTCACAAGAAATCATGAATCCTACAATACTCGGAAATTTTTGTTTACAAGCAAAGTTTGGTAGTGTGCTTAGAGGACATCTTCAGAATTTATCTCAGTAAGTAAATACTCGTGTTATTTTGTTGCTGCTATTTTTTTTAATTATGAAAATGTTTGAATCCATATTATGAAACTTGAATATTTCTTAAATTATACTATTTAATTTAATCTTATTTACGGACTAATTTCGATATGCCTGAAAATGACGCTCCCTTGATATACCGAAGCACAATACACGAAAATTAAATTAAAATAGTGTCTTTATGTTATATATTCGTCAACAATTTTAATACTAATGAGGATTTTCAAGACAGAATTGACACATACTTATTTTTGTTTATAAGCCTCTATTTTGTCTAATAGTTTAGAAGAAATGTTCATTAATCAAATTTTTCATAATTTTTTTACTCCAAAATTTTTCTGCGCAGTTAATAATTTATGAAGAATCGTACTAGAGGTTTCATGTCATTTATATTTACATAATTTAGTTTTTTGTGCTCATTTTACATAATTCTGAGTAGCTGGAACAAATTTTTTTATTAAAATCCTATTTTAGAACACAAGCTATAATGAAAATATTAATACATGTGTAGGTTAAATTTTGTGAATTTTAGGATTCAGGACTTAGTATTCATCATTCCAATATATTTCAGTTATGAATTGTTTGCTATATAACGCAGCAATGGTAATTTATATCATTTAAATTTAGCATCACTAACATACATACATAACACCATAAACATTAACATACAAAAATTATTTCTGTCTGTGTCATTAAAGCTCATTTGAACTTTTTTAATCACAAATTTGCATATATTGCAGTAGAAAACTGTGATAAAACATCAGTTGCTAATTAAAACATTTATGAACATGTGAGAGCTATGTAGTATTTATTTCTTTCCTTTATTCTTTTACAAATAGAGGCCATAACACGAAAAAAGGAATAGTTTGACTTTGTTTAAATGAGGAAATATGTGGGTTGGTTTATGCTACTATGATTTTCTCGATGGTACTTAATTTAAACTGTAAATCTTCTTTATCTATTAACCAAATTTTATTTGCGATCCAATCTAACATTAAATTTCAAAAAAAATTCTACTAGATTATGTGACATATCTTTTTTTAAATGTTTCATATTTTTTTATTGATTGATTCTAATCGTAAATCTCATTACAGATATATGACAACCTGTAATCCGTCTAAATGTGTCGCTACATGTATGAGTTATGGTGAGAAAACAGTGTTTCCATTTGCTGATGATATTGCTGAGCTAGTTTTACATCGTTGCCGTTCGGACAAAGTTGAAGACAAGAAATTTGGCGGCAAGAAAGACTTCAAAAAGTGCAAAGGAGGCTTGAGCATCAGACATGCCATGATTAGATCGCATATTGCTGCTAACTCTGCAGTTTTCAATTTAAATAAGGCGACTCCTTTGGTTTTGATGACCATAGCTGATCCAAACTATCAACCTATTATGGAAGAACTATGTTCAACAGAAAGATACATCGACGCAGAGATAGTCCATAGAAAAATGGTGGCAGATAGATTACTGAATGGGCTTTCATCTCCTCGTAACTTTTCTGTTCTGAAATTAAAGATCAAACCTATATCCTTAAAGAATGAGAGGGAATTCTTGGAACATTCTAATAAGAGAAATAAGCCCCAGGCAGAAAATATGCAACTGCTTGCCTATCGAATTTCCAGAACAAAGAGACTAATTGGTAGAGATTTTAGCCCACTCTCTACAAAGCGAATTAAACTCAGCTCAATGCACGCGATAAAACCAGTAAAAGGAACTGGGAAGGCAGTGGAAAATACTCTGATTCTCTGTGACAGTGGAGCTGCTTTAAGTAAACCACTGAAATCAATGTTACTAAATAGGGTTCTGAAAGGGAGTAATAACTGTAAGTCAAACATTAACCAAAATTAACTCAAATTGACTGCAGTGTTGGCAGCATTATACAAACAACTGTTAAAATATTTTATATATTTTTATTAATTGCTCTCACATCCAAAAGTTTGGCAATACAGCTTAATCCAGCAATGAAATACTGTTTTTCTTAACAATACAAGCAGTTTTTTTGTGTGCTGAATTGCAATATTTCCATGCCTTCTAAACACAATAATATATTTTAATGATCAATTTTAAATTATTTTCATTATTGATCAAAACTTTAAAATTAATTTTGCCTCTAAGAATCAAACTTGTTTTTGTTTCATTAAATGTCTTCTTTTGTGAAATATGTGCAGTTGCCAAATTTTTTGTTTATAAGCTTAGTAAACAGTGGCGAATGCGGGGGCCTTAGGGCTGCATCCTCCCCTGAGCTAGACCAGAATTCTTTATTTTATTTAAAATCACTACAGCTGTTTTTTCTTAATCTCCCTTTTATCGCTGTTTCCTCTTCCCTTACATTGCTTCCTGGCTTTTGACAGGATCGAAAATTTTCCCAGTTTTGTAGTCATTCCACTTGTATTTCGAGCGTTGATGCAGTCAAAAATATGTTTTTGTTAGTCATTTCATTGTGTTTTTTATTAAATTATCGAAGGTATTGTAGTATTCTTTACGATTTTTATTGTCAGATGAGTAAAGTCTGTAAAGTTAAAGTGTTTTGGTTTACATAAGCCATAAGATTCGTCATAAGATAAGCCATTCGTCACGACGATACAAAATTTTTCATACTTCAGCCTACCAGACCCCAATCCTGGATTCGCCACTGTTGGTAAATCGAAATTGTTTTCTGCGTATCCCATGATCAAATATACCGATTGTAATGCGAATCTAAAGATATCTTTTCTTGTGATTGTAGTTTAAAAAATCTTTTAACACAATTCTTAAATAGAAAAGAGTATTTAAAAATTTTATTTTCCTCATAAATTCAAGTATTGTTCTGGTAATAATAACTGTACTCTGCAACCTTTTAAGAACTGATCACAAAATTGACAGAAATTTATAAAATTAAAAGTTTAGTGTTATTTTTATTAAAAAAGTGTGGTCTTGAATTTAAATGAATCTTAATTTTTATTCATTATATTAGCAAGTGAATTTGAATGCAAGTGAGAGTTCATTAAATGTAAATGAGTAAGCATCTTAAGTGTTTCCGAAAATGATTTTTTTGTCTTTGCTGGAATTAAGCGCACCATAAATGTCACGTATTTTACAAAATAATTTCTGTAGAGAAAAAAATTATTTAGGTCTTCTGTGAGAAAGTCTTAAGTGAAATAAATAATTTTTGAATTATGAATCTGTTTATAATTTTGTATATAAATGTTTGATCTTATGACATATTAATTTATTTTATATTATTTCGCAATAAATATTAGAATACAAAATCGGTCTGAAATGCAATTATATCGGAAAATATGCATTAAAGGTGAAGACAACTTTTTGAAATTTACACATGGAGAGATGAAATAAAATCAATTAATATATTTGTATGTCGCATTAACATAACTCAAAAAGAGCTTATTTTTTCTTATTGACTTTGAGCTTATTTTTAAATGTATGGAATTCTATGCGAGGGAAAAATTTGTGGTAGTTGTATCATGTTTGCTCATAATAATATTTTACATCATCACGTACATTCAGATAATTGTGAATTTCCATTGTTTCAGAATGGATTATTTTGAAAATATTTCAAACATTTTGCGAAGATACTTTATAAGACATACATTTCATGTTATGTATATCCTCATATACGCTAATTATTCCTAAAAATTGAAATAAAAACCCCGAATACACTTTATTGTGTAGAAATTAATGGTTTGATTTAATCGTTTAATTTTAAATAAAATCTGTACGTTCATGTCTTCATCATTAAAAATTGATGGTATGTGGAAATAGTCAGTGTGAATGGTATTCTGTTATGTAAGATGTTATTAGATGCATTTTTTGTGTGTGATATGGTATGTTAGAAAGTAAGAAATACAAAAAATTTGTAAATGAATTTGGTGTTACGAAATAAAGCATTGTTTATTTGGTCTTGCAGTACATTTTCTAAGCATTAAAGTATTTGTTTAAAACAACCGAATAGGATTTTCAAATTTTAAAATCATTTCATATTCTGTCTTTTGAATTTAAAAAAATCTATACTTATTGAATTTTTGAATTTATGATTTAGTCAGAGTCTTCATGTAAAAGAAAATAAATTAGAAGCAAAAAATTGCTTAAAGACTACATAAAATTACAATTCTCGTGAAGTCGCTACAACTAATGAACTAATGATATTTAGATTATTTCTTACGATTTAAATACAGTTACATCATACATACAGCACAGATTTCCAACATTGTAAAACTAACCAATAATGAAAGATAATATATTAAATTATTTTGAATATCGGAGCTCAAGTCAATAAAAACTTAAATCTTAATTTAGGAAATATTAATAAATATAGAAAAAATAATCAATCATAATACGCATAATTTAATAGTGTTTGGTCATTGTCTTTAAACAATTGTCTACTGCAAACATTATAAAAAATGGTATATTTCAAAAAAAATTATCAGTATCAATCCGCAGAAAAATACATTTTCATGCATTTCCAATTTCAGTATGAGAGAACTTTTGTTTTTAACTAGATAAAATGGTATATTATAATCAACAAACGTGTATATTTTTATGTAAACGAAGTTTATCAGGAGAGGAATCAAAATAAATAAATATTTTAAATGATTGGTTAAGAACTCATTAGCAGTTGTTCTTAAAAAAGGTCCATTTAAGGACTATTTGTCCAATTGCAAAGGAATATTTTCTGATAAATATTTTAATCAGAACAATCTGGAACATATCTGGATTTGAATTTACGAAAGAAAAATTCCGCTGCGTCTCGCACATGCGCAGTAAAAAAGTATTTAGTACAAACACTGATATTTCCTCTAATATTCAACGTATTTACTTCAAAGTTTAATACAATGCTTCTGTAACTTATTGTCAAGTGTTCTGCAAATTTCGTATAATTTGAATGAAAACTCTGCATGTTATAAGCAAAATACATGCGGAAAAATTTGGGATTTTTAAAGAAAACCTTTATATTTTCCCGAATATTTGTGCTGTGTTTATGAAAATACATTTAAATATTATGCACATCAAAAATAACAATTGATAAAAGTTGCATCTCGTTATCAGCTTTCTGTGAAACAGGATGGGTGAAACTCCATTTTCGCCTTCATCCCTTTCTGGTGGCCCCCCTAATTGCTCGCGTGATCGACTCTTCACCGCAAAATGTGTATGATACTCGATTGAATGTCACACAATTCTCCAGAACTGATTTTGAAGCATAGTTTTCGTATTAATTGCAAATTTCTCGCATTTTACGAAATTTTCCTTAATTTGTTTACACCAGTGTAAATAAATCAGCTCTGAATAGTATCAAAATTTATTTCTATATATCTTTGTCTTTTTATCTTTTTTAGTCCTTTTCAAAAATAAAAAAGATTAAAAAAGAAAAGTAAAAAGAATGACAATAAAATAAATAAATGTTAAAAAGTAACAATTTACTCCCACGCACCTCAGAATTTTGATGATTACTACAGGGTTATTTCATTTATTTACAAATTGTGTAAAAAAATCTGTCTTCAACTGCCTACTTACTCGAATATCGCGTCCCATTCAATGAATATTCAGCTTAACGTAGATCCACACCAGCGCGTGAAACAGCACATGGATTAATGAGAAACTTTTTTCAAACGAATGTGACTATGTGCATAGCTTTCGACTGAACTGTATTCGTATACATATATGTGTGGCGCTGTTTTAAAATATTACCACGTAAATGCTTAAAAATCATTATATTTGCTGTTGCGTGATATCAAGAGTTTAGAAGTTACTTTTATATGTGTGATACATAAATACAACATATAAAAAATATTAAAAGAACGAATCGACAAATATGTTTACTTCCATCTGATGTTATACGAAAAGTATATGAATTACATGAGTTTCACTGGAATGTGTCTGACATATTGAAGATTGAAAAACGCGCGCTTTTAAACGTTCCATTGAAAATTCAGTTAACAAGTTTCATATTTTAAATGTTGTAATATCTACAACATAAAGCTTAATGTTAGCAATGAATATTATACCTAATGCTATGCCGTTCGTCATCAAGATTACCACAATTTAAATTTTTTAGTGTTTTCACAGTAAAGTCTTTTAGCGAAAAGTTGACTTACCTACTTGAAATTTTGCAATCAATTCAAATATTAGTCAAATGAACATGGCAATTATAGGAACAGAGTAAAAAAAATGATATAGCAATCAATTACATTTATTTATATAGAAGCTGTGTATTTTTTTTCAAAACTCATATAGGACTTGATTAACATTGATAATATTAGTTTTACGCAAACTTCAAAAAATTAAGGAAAATCATTATTCGAATAAAGAACAAATGGTATGGAATCATGACAATCCTTCAATAGTATTGGATCATTTAGATAATTATGATTCATATCTTTAAAATAATCATAATCTAAAACTGAGATAAAAGAATTCAGTATTTTTTTTCTTTTCAGCTAAATTTAAATATAAACGTATTCATTTATTTATATAGTCATTCATACACATTTTTCTTGATTAATTTTATGAACTGAATGGAGCAAGTATCTCAAAATCTCATTTTATTCATATGAGGAACATTCTTGGAACTAAAATTTCATGCTTGACTTTCATTTTTGAATATTTTTTGTTGACAACCATTGGTTTTTCGCAAGTTATTAACTGTTAAATCACTTTCATTTTTATTTGATTTATTATTTTAAATTTTTGTAAATAAACTTCCATTTGACACGTATTATTATGTTAAAACAGTTTTTAATAAGATTTTATGGCAAGAACGTGCTTGATTTAAATCTAAATTTCAAAATTAGGCTTACTTTTAAAATAAAAATGCTAGTTTATACGTTTTCCTTCTTCGAGGTGACTCATTATAAGCATATAAATACTTTAATTTCTTTCATCAAGAAAACAAAAATGGCAATTTGAATTGGGTTTTCTGTAAGTGATAATTATATATTTTATATAATCTAACATTAAAAAAAATAATTTTGAATTGAGTGATGTTGTTATTGAAGTAGAGTTTCTTTTTGAAAGATAATAGGATGAAATTGTATGAAATGAAATTAGCAAACTGTTAATACATAAATGAAATTTGTAATTTAATTTTTTTTCTTAAGAAGAATTTTGGGGAAACACAAAAAGGTAAAATTAAAGAATAGCTGAAAGTCAAGTCCAGTACATAAAAATATAAAAATCTATAATTAATGAGTAAGTGAATTTCAAAAAAGTTCATTCTAGAAAATATTTAAGACTTTTGGATCAAATATTAATTAAACTCATTACCCTCCTAGAATCCAAATTAGTTGCCTTAATTACAGTTTTTAGAAAAATAATTCACATTTGGGAGCGTTAAATAAATAGTCATGTATTTTACATTATTTCTCTTTCAAACTTCAAATGTTCAACTCAAATCTTCATTCATTCAAATGTTCTACATCACGTGTTTCTGTTTTTACATTATGTGCATGGAACAGTGAAAACATGAATTTAAACGATCTAAAACATAAATAAATAAGCTTCAATAATGTCTTTAAAGGTTCACTTCATTTTTTGTATTGTACAGATGCAAAGGTTCATCTTCTATTTGAGATAATATGACAAAACTTATGGCATTGTAAAATGTCAAAATCTCCCCCACTTATCAAACAAATGGCAAATAAAAATAGTAACAGCTTTACTTATTCTGACATTATTGCTTGTAAAGCTGTTAAAATAATAGCAAGTGCGCACTAGAATATTGAGAAGGTCAAAGATGAAACAAAAAGAAACAAAACAAAATAAAATAGCTCAATTTGGAAACATCTGCTACCATTTATTTATGTTGTACATAGAAGCTCATATACTTTAATGGTCTATTGAATTATCAAAGCAGAATAATCCAGCTTTGAAAGAACTTCTCGTGTAAATATTTATAGACAAAGGCCAGACAATTTTGTCGCATTTCACATTTTTAACAAATAATTATTATTAATTGTTTTTATATTGACATACATTTTATATTATTTGCAAAATTATTGCAATTATTTTAGTTATTAACTGTATGTGGTCGTTGTTCGAAAAAATTGAAAATGGCAGCCTTTAATGCTAATCAGTGATCTCATTCTTGTTAAAAATGTTTACCAAAGTTGGATAATTTTCTTCTGACTGATGTTTGATGCAACTCCATATAGGACGAAACGCTACTCGAATCCGAAAATAAAACAATTTAAAAAGTAATTATAATTTCTGCAAGAAAAATATTTTCAAGAAACGCAATCATTCCCAACCCCCATTTTTAAGTCTTTAGAGTAAAATATTTTAAGATTAAAAATTAAATGTGTAAACTCAAAATGTATTTAAAATTCAGCAATA
>BGPR01004557.1:17512-74895 GCA_013235015.1 Araneus ventricosus | reverse complement strand
ATGAAAATTGTGTTGAAATGTTAATATCAAAAGGAAGTCACTCTTATTTCATAAAATTCCATCTCCGTGACTTCTTTAAACATTCACTCACGTAACTATGAAATACTGTAACCACTGTATCCATTTCCAAATTGAGAAAAGTTATAAAGTCTAATTTTTTATTATTTTGCTGCATTTCTTCAAATAAACAAAACGCTTCAACTCTTACAATTATCGACACAAAAAAATTTTGATCGTGAGATTAATGCACATATTTTGAGAACCTAAAGTAGATGAAGTTATGTAATAAGGAACTAGATCTAAAACAACACTTTCAGATACTGTTGTTTTGGAATAAAAAAAGTCAGGAAAAAATTTATTGTTGCAACTCCAAAAATAAGTTACTACATTATAAATAATATGCTGTGCAACAAATTTTAGTAGGTTCAATTTTATACTGCAAATTTTGTGCATTTAAATAGGATTTCCGCTCGTGCAATAAATCAGAAATCGGTAGTTGGTTCCTAATAATTGGAACTAGATTAGCTGATGATTTTATCATGTCAAAGCTTATCAGAATACATAACTGAAACCTTTTTGGTTTTAGGTATGAAAGAAGATGTATTTCAAGGTTATCAATATTTTCTTGTAAAGTGCAGTTCAATAGCTTCAATATTTCTAGATTGTACTTAAGGTAAGTATGTTTTGAAAACTTCTATGACAAAATTATTTTGCTTAAAATATAACTAACGTGTAGTATGCTGAAAAAAATCGCTACACATTAAACCCAAATTTTTACTGCTTCATTAAAAGCAGCTCTTATATAAAAAGTATACCTTCGGAAACTATATATCTTATCTACTTTTCCCTATAACTTGGATTCATTTTAATGCAGTTTATAAACATTTACATTATTTCCCCATATCATCATAATTTGATCTTTTAATCATTTCTGTCAACATAAATCCATCCCATTCTCCGATTAAGTTCTCTAAATGATAACTTTTCAACAGTAGAGTTTGTTTTTACGAGACAGTGCAAATTAGATTTTTTTCCTTCCTGTCAATGGAAATTCATCCGATTCTTGAATAATTGTAAAATAAAATTAAAATCCGAATTTTTTAAAGAAAAAAAATATGAAAAAAAGCATTTTGTCGGTAAAAAATCATTTTAAACTTTTTATAGATATGTAGAAAATATTTTTTAAAATTAATAAAATATCAAAAAATAAATCTTGCTTTCAAATTCCTTGCATCATCTCGAAAATAAATCAAAGGGAAGAAAAATTTCTATATAACGGCACTTTGACTTCAACTGGTGATTGAAAAATGTTTAGGAGTTTGGAAACACTCCTAAACCTTCTTTGATTTGCTAGAGAATGCAAAGAAAAAATGATGGAATGCATTCGGTTTAGTCATAGAAATGAAATGTAATTGTCCTATAGGACGCTGGACATTAACGGATTAAGACGAAAGTTGTCATTGTCAAGTGTTATCAGATGACACATGAGCCAGAAGACAAACGTTTCGAGAACTTTGACATCCCAGCAAATGGAGGATGTTCGACATCGATGGATATATGGTGCAGCAGACAATTTAACACAGAGGGTCTTCGGTTGAATCGGATGTGCATACGATCCTCTGGTTCCATAGTCGAGACTCCACTGTGCCCTTATTGTTCTGACTTTCAGAAGGATCTATTCCTTCTTTCTTCTTTTCTCTTAATTCCCTCGTTCTAGAAGCAAAAATGTAAACTTCTTTTCTCTACCTTCCAGAACTTTCAGCTTTAGAACCTACAATAAGATGTCAAAAATATCAAATGTAAAATAACAAATCTAAAAGCAATATTGAAAAATAAATACCAAAAATTAGAAAAATATAATATAAAGAAAATACAGATATTTTTATGCTGAATTACTTCCAAAAGACTGGTATATCCAATTTTACCCTACTGTTAACAGATTAAAGACAAAGAAATATAAAAAAATGCGTATGAATGGGCTAAAATGAAAATCTATTGTTTTAGAGAGAATAATAACCTATATCATTCAGCTTTTCTTGGATAATTTTTCTTGGATTACAAAGAAGAATTCAGATTAAAAGCTTTGTGATTTGGAAAAATATATGTTTGCGTCCAAGTTTATTATAAATTTTAACTTGAAGTTTTTCAAACAGATGTGCAACTATTTGCAATAACAGCATTGCAACAGACATAGAATGAAGCAATATTTGTATACCTGAAATTGAGAAATATTTTAATAATCAACAATTTGACTTTTTAACTCACTAACTTTATATATAAATAGTAAGAAAGGCAAACCTAACCTATTAACGAAAATATTAAATGAACAGAGTAGCAAATGAACTAATTGTAACAAATGAGTCTTGTATCAGTCATGATATATCATATCACATGCTATAAATAACTGTTTAAAAATTCAATCGATAATCTCTAAGAAAGGAATAATTGGGAGAAAATATCATACAGGGTAATTCACAACCGTGTATACAAACTTCTGGGAGGGATAGGTTTTAGAAAGACAATTCGGGATCAAACTGTCATTCAATATTTACCCTCATAGAAGAGATCACAAATGAGGATAACTATGCATTGCAGCAACTTCCCTGGTGAAATAAGTTTTGTCTTTAAATAAGACGGAAGCCAAAGAAATTAGATTCACCACTCTAATCTGCAAATACCATTGAGCAAAAGTAACCCTCTGTGGGTAATAAGGGTGGCTGTTTATGATAGGCAAGCAACTTGCTTCAGTTCGAGATTCTTCAGGCGGTGGTTGAGGAAAACTGCAGTGAGTAGCGATTGCTCGTTTGTTCGTGCTTTGACTGTTTTCTGGAAGAAGAAGCTCCATCACTTCAATTTCAGTTTACCGAGTCGTTCGTCCCCGATTCATGGCATTGCAGTCTTTCGATGGAGCTCGTTTCACATAATCTTTGATGTAACCGTGCAGACATCTGGTGGTTCAGAATACGCATCATCAGGTTGTGTTTCCGGATCAGGTGCAAATAGGCTCTCCCGTTATAATCAACACCGAAATATGTTAGATATATATATATCCACATTTTTGAAACTATCCTGTTACCTCTGAGGATGTTGGCAGAAAGACTTTCTTTTCACAGACAATACTGCTATATCAGAAAAGCAAACACTAAGAGAATATTTACTAAAACAAAATAAACCAGTAAACTGGTCCTCAGACTTCAGTCTTATCTTTGGAAAATGACTAATTGTTGGGAAGTGTTCTTGGAGCTTAGCGCATTCTGTACGTAGAAGTATCCTCCTCTGCTGCCCTCGTAACAGAAATGTTCATTGAATTTCTTTTTCCTTTTAATTTATAAGTAAAATAGTTGACCATGCCTTGCTTCTTTTTTTGTAAATTTCCTAAGAGTTGAATATTAGGTGCTAAATACAAGATCTTTGAAACTAAAAAACTTTGAAAATAAAAATAATGGAGATTCGACACAGCAAGAAGAAGAATATTTGTCATAGCATTTAGTTTTACAAATAATTTATAGCGTCAAAACATAACATGAAAAGCTAATCAGTTGCTGAAATCCTATTGACAATTTTTCTTTTCAACGAAACTGAGAGCTCTTGCTCACATCTATCCGTCTTACTAAGTGAATGGAAGCATCCAATGCATTACAAAAATAACTTCGATTCCGAATTTTATCATATGGAGCATGGAGCTGTGCACACGAGGAGTTGGCGGATATGCTTCTATGTGTGGCTTGACTTCTACTCTTCCTTGATCTGAATTTGATTCAGACATTTGACTCACGAGATATCTGTGGAATCTCAAATTTTTATCTGTTACAAGCAGAATACCCGGCGTTGCCTGGTCTTTTTCAGATCAAAATCTTTTGTATGACCGGAATCTGAATTATGATATATTAATAACAAAATGTTTATTCATGTTATTTTTTGCGAAAATAATTTGCGAATAGTTGCGATCAATTTTCTATGAAAAGATCCATAAATTAATAGTACAAAAATTTCTTTAATTTTTCTAATTTGATAGTATACATTATTACATATGTAGAAATTATTATGATTACGGCCAAAGCCAACATAACTTTTAGAAAAGAGCATTATCTTAAGGGCACTCTAGGGGTACATGCGCCAAAGATAAAGGATGAGAAACAGGAGTTAGAAACTAAATTATTTATTATTAGAACAACATAATATGAAATAAGAAAAGTATTTACACAGGTAATTATTTACAGTTAGACAGGAAAGATTTAGGGTTGTTACTCACTTAAGTTTACATCTCGTTAAAAGGTTTAATTAGAGTTACATTACAGCCAGATAGATAGTTACAGTACAGTACAGCATTATTTAGAGCCGTCGCCTATCGCCGCCATGGTGACAGGGATGAAACACCGTAGCTCGTTGCCTATTGCTCACTTACCGCATGACTGATCCGTTCGATTTCAAAAAGTCATCTCATGTAGATTCAAACATTACACTGGGTTTTAACGGAGAGCTTACACCCACGCATCACGTGATTACCGTGAAAAGGCGCGTGATCCTTATCATCCGATATCTTTCTGCTCACACCACAATATTCAAATGCGCTTGTACGGAAAGTGAGAAATTATTATTAGGAAGGAATTAAACCTACGCTTTTGAGATAGACTGGGAAAATACAATTCCTACACATACATTTCTTGCATTTTTAGCCATTTTGTGGAGGGCATCTTATTATTTCAAGAACCATGAACATAAAATTTTCATGCCAATTGATCCATTTGCATGATATATTTCAATAACTGACCTCCACTCAACCCAGAAGAGTGCGATATATAGCCCTTTTCTCAATATAGTATTCTTTTCTGTTTCTGTTGAACAATGTTGGAGTCATTTTTAAAATAACAATTTAACATTTAACGTGTCTAAATCAACTAATGAAACATGTTTCCCCATATCTTATCGGTAGTTCTTATCCTAAAGATTGATTAATAAAGATTTAACCCTTCCATATTTTTAGTTCGACATGTTGAAACCTGCCAGTTATGCTTCATTTCCCTTTTTTTCCAATTCAATCCAATTTCTTTTTTCTGTATTTAAGAGACATTGACTCAACACACCCTGAAGGCTTAGAGCTTATTTACCCAGAATAGTTCTTCATATCGATTAGAAAGGAATATGCGTACCAGAGTTTCAATAAAATCACTCCAGCAGTATCGAGTTTCGTGTCAATCGTCCTATGTATTTGTTCCACCTTAATTGAGGTATTGAGTAAGTATTTGTGCTAAAGTTCTTTTGTTTGGCTTGTGAGAAACATATGTTTAATGTTTCATCAAATTGCCCAAGCAGTATCAAATTTCATGTGAATCTTCTATTTGCCGCATGTATTTATACGACTTTTTCCTACCCTAACCTCATAGATTAGATTAGCGATTATTTACACTACAGTATTTTTAGTTAGTTAATTAGAAGTATATGCATCGAAATTCATCAAAATCTCCATAGCCATATCCAACAGTATGTCAATTGGACCAAGGATTTACATGTATTTTGAGTGTATATACATGTATATATATATATATAGCAGTGTGACATTTCCTTTGAGTTCTTGTTCTGTATTAATGAGTTACAGCATGGCAAATATTTTTCATTTTTCTGTGCGTAACAGCCCATGTTTTTATTGCAGGAGTTCACGGACCCTCTGAGCATTGCCAGATTTCTTTTCATTCATCTACGAATATTTTTCTTTTCTACATTCGTAAATCTTTTTCTCAAAGTCTGACACTTTCTTCTCTCTATATATAAAAGGGAAATGTTTGTGTGTGTGCGTGTCCGTGTACGTGTGCGTGTACGTGTGTGAGTGCGTATGTGTGTGCACGCGCGTGTGTGTGCGTATGCGTGTGTGTATGCGCGTGTGTGTGTGTGCGTGTGATGTTTAGACGCAAAATATTACGCTTAGAGCCCTAAAATTTGGCACACAGGTAGTACTAATGGTGACTCAATGCACCTCGAAGCCCGATTTCTGAAATTCACTCCAGAATATTTTTTATTTAACTTTTTGTGGTATTTTGGGTGATTTTGCATACTCATTTCTGCATTGCATTTTTTTCTACTAATCGTATCAAGAAAATAGATACACCACAAGAAAGAACAAAAATTTTCCGTTCTAATAAAAGTTTATTTTAAACGTCTAAAAGTTTGTTTGAAACGAAAAAGTTGCCATACAATGTTTTCTCTAATTTTAATAAATTTTTTAAAAATTTTTGATATAATTTACAATAATACTTTTCATTGTTACAAGGCAATTCAAGCTATTTTCATTGTTTTAACTAAATATTTAATTACATGTTTCTCTTTCATTGTTAAAAGCTGAATTAATATACTATTCTTCATCTGGCATTGCCGCAACACTATTGACTGGAAGGAAAACAGCGCACTCGGTTTTCAGGTTACTCTTAAATCTGACTAATATGGAAACATCCACATGTGTCATTTCTAGAAATTCAGGAAAGGCAAAGATTCTAAAAGATTTAAAGCAATTTTCTGGGATGAATGCATTATGTCCCAAACAGCTGCGTTTGAAGCACTAGATGTTACGTTGAAAGACGTCAGGTATAACAATAACACAATGGGAGGCATTACCATGGTGTTGGTTGCAGACTTTCGGAATATTCCAAGAATCGGTAACATCCTTTCGGATTTTCCTTTCCAATTTAAACACCTTCAGATCCCTGTTCGTTTAAGTTTCGTCATAAGCATCAACAAAGCACAAGGACAATCCTTAAAAGTTGTAGGACTCTATCTTCTCAAGCCATGTTTCTCTTATGGTCAACTATATGTGTGTTGTTCAACAGTTGGAAAAGCCGACAATTTGTACATTCTGGCTATAAACGGAAGAACAGCGAATATTGTGTATCCCGAAGATCTGTAATAAAACATGTCAGGCAAAAAAAAATTTTTAAATTTAAAACCCAAATCGGTCCGGCCTACACCCGAAAGGGTGTAAGGCATTAAGCAGACCGGTGGGAAAATATAAAATCACTACAAATATAACAATATGGCACGAAACGCACAAAAGCATCAAAAACACAGCACAGAACGTTACAAACACTGAAAAAAGGGACAACAAGAAAAATAAGTTAAGTAACCTAAAACACACACTCAGAAGAAAAAATATGCTACTGAATCAATATTACACTTGGAGAGAATCATAAATTAATTCAATTTTGTTTGATTTTAATCACCAGATATGGAGCTAACATTAAAAATATTCAAAAAACTTGAAAAGAGGAGCCCCCAGAGAGTATCTAAGTGAATAAAATATAAGTATAAGCTTAGCACAATACAGCAGTAAAAAGAAGGAGGAAATAAACATTTTTCTAAAGTATTATTAAAAATCTTACAAAAGGAGCATTAAAAACAGACCCCGTGGTCCCTCACCAGTCCAGAAAACAATGAAATCCACAAAAGTCCACGTCAGTCAAGCAACAATAAAAATTTAAGAATAAAATGATAAAATTTTAAAAATAAGGATGAAAACAAAGGTGTCAATTAGGATTCCCCAAGGGTGAATCCTCCGTAAAATTTAGGACACTAAAACATTTTAATAAGTCCAGGATTAACCTGAAAACAATATAATAATTTAAAATTAACTACGTAATTAAAGTACTAAAAACTTAGCACCGGGAGCAGGGACAACTCACCTAAAATTTCGTTAATCAGTAGTGTTAAGGTAAAAAAGTTAAGATATCTAAATATTAATTAAAAGCAATTTCACTCTGGGCCCTTTAGTGAATCACAAATGTAGTTACTTGTAGTATATGCTTTCATTGATTTTTATTTATTGCCATTCTGTTTTGCATTAAATTTTTAAACCATATCTTCTTATTTTGCTCTGTAGGTTTCTTGAGGTGGAATTCTTTGGTGAGCGTGCATAATGATCTGCTTCTCCCACCTGATCACAAGAACAACTTGGAGAATTAAATAGATGAAATCTATGTAAATAGGCCGGAAAAGTACCATGCCCACTAAGAAAGTATATTAAATATTTATTAACGATTAAAGTTTTTTTGTCCACTTTGTCCATGAATACTGACTCTAATTTCAGAACTTGAGTAGTGTTGGTTCCAATAATTTTTCCATTCATGAATTATAAACTGTTTGATTTTTAATTTCACATATGAATATGGGCGGGAGGATCTAAATACTACCCCATTGTGGTCGCCAGTTTTACCTGACGATCGGCCCGCTCGTTACCTGAGTTACCGGCATGATCTCTCACCCAGGTCAAGTTAACCAACAGTCTGGAACTGTAAATATTTTCTTTAATATTATTAACAATTCCTATTATTAACATCTATTGAGGACTGATTATCAGTATGAATACTCACCAGCTGATTATGTTCTAGAGCCCATCCAGCAGCAAAGCCAATCGACGCCAACTCGGCCTGAAAGACGGAATTTGTTGGATTCAGTTTACATAAGAAGTCTTTATATAGGTCGTTGCTTTTGACGATGCACACGGCGAATACAGTTTCATTATTGATTCTGAATCCGTCCATGTCCATCATAAGTATTATCATTTATCTTGCCAGTTAGCTCTATTGTTTTTTTTTCGGGTGTAATTTCAGAAGTTCTTATAAATTTGTCAATTTTATCAACATTAAGTAGAAGTTGAGTATTCCTGGAGTGCATCACCCAAATCTGGAACTTAAAGTACATAGCTTTGGCCACAATGTGAAGGGGGGAACACCAGTCAGGACATTCAGGATATTAGTGGATGTTGATGTAACTCGCACTAAGAAGATTCGTTGAATGGAGTTTAGACGCTTGGATTGGGTCATGTTTACGGGCCCTCCCCAACTTCCTGCCCCATAAATAAGGACTTTCTCTATGACTGTATTAAACCAATATTTAATTAAATTTTTGTCTACACTCCAATTGATCGTTATCATTTGATTAAATGTTCTAGTTAAAATAAAAACTTTATTGTGTAAGTTTAAAATATGGGCTGTCCATGTTAACTTATCGTCTATCAAAATCCCCAAATATTTAATAGTAGTAACCTTTTTTAATGGTTTTATTATTTAAATAAAAACTAGGATGTCTTTTTAGAATGGTAGATTGTCCCGACCCGGTCCGCAGGTGATTTGTGTCCTGTATGTTATGGCCTGGAACTTCTTTGGGGACAGTTCAAGTTTAAGGCTCGATAGTCTTTAGGATATCCTTACCAAAAATTCATTAGTGTTATTTTCTAAAATTCATCTTGCCCTGCCCCAGGTAATAAGCTCCAGGTCATCTGCAAAGGCCTGAATATATCCATTTTCACATCCGAATTCATTTTTCCTCAGTCATGCTTTCAGGTTCTGAGAGCAAATATAATAATAATAATCATGTCATGGGCAATGACGCGTGGATGCTGCTAGTAGAAAATAAAGAAAATGTTACAGCTTCTTCTGGTCAAATACCGCAAATGTCTACTAAAAGTTAAAAGGGTCGTATTTCTCGTTCAAGTTCAGGGATTCCAAAAGCATCAGGACATCTACAGGAGCATCAGCAGCTTTTAAGGCATTCAACAAAACTTTAACAAAAATCAAAGCGTTGAGGAAACATATTTGATGCAGTTTTTGGATTTTCACATTGTCTTATTTTAATTGTTTACTAAAAGTATACATCTTTGTCGAGTAAAGTGTTGTAGATTAAAATGCCCCAGGCTTTTGCCGACAAACTCCCCGAAGGGATAATATATGGTTTTCGTGTGTCTCTGGCAGAATAATACACTTATTAATATCATAGGCGAGCTTCCCTCCCTGACAAGCGGCTCGTCATGATATTTTTCAATTTATTAAAATTTTGTCTACTTTTTTCGACATTGTTTCTTGTATGTTTTTGAATTTTTGTCTTTTGTTCTTGATTGTTTTGATATATATATCATTGTCATGAAAATCAATCAATGTTGAAATTAAATGGAAAGCCGGTTAATTTTGCTTTAAATTCTAATATTCTATATTTTAAAATCTTAATATATTCCAAAATCACCTTTCTTAAACTCCAGTTTCGTTTTATTTCCCACGCTGGAGGTATATTAAATCTCGCGTTTTGGCATATTTATTACTAAAAGAATATTTTAATCGTTTCCACGCCCACATAAATCGCGAAATCAGCGACTTGTTGGCACGAGACTTCTCCCTAAAACACTTACGTAATTTAGTAAAAATAGCTATTATTCCCTTCACTTTGATCACGTCTCTATGTGTTAAATCCCTATCTGAGAAAATACAGGGATTTTCTGTTCTCTTTTTGACCTGAAACTTAAACTAAGATGCACGTATGTCTGCCACTCTCCTTAAAAATGACTTAAATATTCGGATAATAAAAGAAAATTAGTTAAGAACTCGGCTCTTTAATGACTACAACCCTGAAAACATTATATATATAACAAATAAGAAACAATCATAGCAGAATTGTAAAAGCAACATAATCAACATAATAATTTCAACATTGATTGATTTCAATTGAATGAATAATTGATAATAACATTGAATAATTCAATTCATGACATTGATATATATATATATATTTCTATTACTAATATACTATTTCTAATAGAATTCAGGCCTTCCATAAAAAATTGGGAATTAATTATATTTAAAAAGATTATCCTCACATCTTTCTTACACCAAAATTTCACAAGAGACCTCTTAAATTTAGAAGTGTTACTAATGGCTGCAATACTTATATTACAAAATCTGGCAAACTCTTGCAAAAATACATACAGACAGTGATAGAGAATTTAAATAAGCAAAAAAATACAATTATAGTAAATAATAGTGTAGAAATATTAAATGTAATTAAAGATGTAGAAATAACTAGTGTACATACTTTTGACTTCCAGGATTTATTTAATAGTATAGATATTGAAGATTTGACTAATACCCTAGTAAATATACATAAAGATTATGATCTTAAAAAAGATATTAACATTAATAATTTTAAAAATCTTATTAATCTTGTTCTAAAAGAAAATTATATCTTTTTTGATAATAAGATTTTCCATCAAATTAAAGGATTACCTCAAGGAGGTCCAGCCAGCAATAGTTTAGCAAATATTTATCTTCACTACTATGAGAAAGATTTGACTAATTATAGCCATAGTATATTATTCCGCTATATAGATGATTTAACATTATATAATAAAGAAATAGACATTAAGCCACATATTGACTTCTATCCTGATTATTTAAAACTTATAAAAACTAATGACAATGAATTAGCTCAGAATTTTTAGATCTAGATATTAAAATCATAGATAATAAATTAGTAACAGATATCTTTGATAAAAGAAATGCATTTAATTTTCAAATTAATAAATTCCCTTTTTGGAATAGTAATCTTAGCATTTCTGTCTTCAAGAATTTAGTAAAAAATTATATAATTAGAAATATTAATTTAGTAACAGACATTGATATTAGAATTAAGAACATAAAAATTTTTTATTCCTTTGCACTGGATTATGGAATGCCTAGATTTTCTAAGAGTATATATAGATAAGAAATATTTAGGTTACTTAGAATAAAACATTCATATTGGTTTATAAAGTAATATTTTATTTCATTGATAGTGGGATAGTGTTTTCACATATTCTACTTGTAATGTGTAATTTTATTCAAATTTGGCTATTGAGTTTTTGGTTTCAGATTTATTACATAGATGGCGCCAGGATCTTTCATGTGAAATTTTGCTTTTTAATAGACATTTTTACCAATTTTCAAATATTATCTTGATAAATGACTGTATTACATTTTTTAAAATGGTTTTGAGAATTTTAATATAGGTATCTTACTAATTCTTGATATCAAAAATTAATTATATTATTTGGGCAATTATGCTGTTTCATGGTAAGAATTTTGGTTGTGGTAACATGTGATGTCAATGTGAGTGGCGGGTTATATTGAAAGAGATGAATTCTGGTAAGTATAAGAGGAGACACTGAATAGTTAATGTTTAATGAAAAGTATGTGTATTTTATTGAATTATATATTTACTGTCTTTAGTGCAATATCATAGTGTAATATAAAGTTATGTTACATATTTTTATCCTGAATTTTAGTCGTTTCTAGACAATTATGTTTTATTGTTAGGGTTAGTTTAAGACTTTTCTTTCTAAATTCTTTCATTTTAGGCTAAATTACCCTGTTTGTTTTTTCAACAACAATAGTAATAGGGATGGTTTGTACAGCAAAATTAATTTAACCTGGCTAAAGCTTGTCCGCAGCCAAGCTGCTATATTAATTGTTGAAAACTCCATTTACTTGGATTGCCTATTTCAATACTTTTAATAACAACAGAGTTTTTTTTACTTGTTGACATATAAATGCTTAAACTAGATTTTTTGTTCATGGTATCTTTAGTATTTTCAATTTTTTTAGATTTTAGTATAGGATTTGATTCTTGATATGTTTTGTTTACTTTATTTCTGTATGATTGTATACAAGTTATATTTGGATTTATATTATATATATATATGTAATAAATTAACACTTTCCTAAATTTTAAAAACGCTACTGAAAATTTAATCCGCAAAATTATTTATACTTAAACTCTAAAACACAATTAACTGTCACTTCAACGGGCTGAAATCCAGTTTCAACCGGTCTGACGTTCTGGAGTTCCCCTCTTTTCCGATACTACTTACTCTCGCTGCGATGGTGCAACTTCCTCTTTTTAAAATCATGTAACCTTCGTACCAGACGCCTGTTTTGGCCTAGCTTGTTTTCTTCGTCGCCGGTGACCGCGCTTTGCGTCTATTTATACTTTAATAATGGCTTGATATTTTTCCCAATTATTTAAAATTACCTGAAACCTATCGATTAAAGCATGATTCAATAAAATAAACTCATCTTCATTCATCAAAGACTGCCTCTTCATTGGATTAACCAACACTAGCTGAAATGATGTTTCATATATATATATATGGAATCCGTGCCTAAACGTGTACGGGATGAGGACATATTTTCTATTAAATTGCTGCCATGCATGTAAGTGAACTTAAACTAATTAAACTACATTTGTGAAAGTTCTTCTGTTTGTCCCAATTAATTTGCACAGTACTGTACAAGCCCAGAACGATAGTTTCCTTCTCAAATGATTCTCTAACTGGACACACGCACCATTCTTCTATGCAATGTTTGAAGCTGTAATATCAAAACACAGAACAGAAATATTTTCAGACAACCCTTACTCTTCAACTATCTCAAACACGACGGAAAATTTTGATTTCATTAAATAAATCAATATCGACTTGCAAAGTTGCCATTAAGTCTTTGCAACATCTAAGAAGATCGTCTTCCTTCACTTTGTATCCTAATTATATACAAATCCATATGTCGTCTCTTGCTCGTGATAAATTTCGAATCTTTTCTAAAAAGAAAAAATGGCACTATCGATTATGACCAGAAAATGGATGATTAGCAGATGAAATAGGCTGATCGGTTATTTCAAAGAAAAATTGCTTTTTTTTTCATCCAGTTCTTTGTTCTTGTCGCCTTCAACTAACTACTCAACTATTTCCTTTGCAGTTATTGAAAGGAGATATGAATAGAGATTCACGATATTTTACGATATTTTTGGTCGACAACCTTTTCTTGCCAAGTCTTTTACCGCTTCAACACAAATAGTTCTTGTAAACAGGGCCGGGTTAATAAATAGGTAAAGTAGGAAATTGCCTAGGGGGTCCAATAACTTTGGAGGGCTTCCATCGCCTCGTGACCTTCTTTATGCATTATTTCCAAGCTAATTTAATTTATTGCCTTCATATAATTTTCAAGAGCCATGTACTCGAACTTATCCAAATTAAAATCAAGTATCGCTTAAATTTCCGAACATTATTCTTGGTATTTTTTTTTTTTTGATGTTTTCAAATTCGCAAGCAGATCAGTGTGGTCCAGTTTGTTTTATTGACTGCAAAATAGCCCTGGAAATTTTATATTAGATTATTTAGAATGTGTAAAAAGGTTTTGCAGTTGTTTCACCATTCATTAAAAAAATTGTTTTCAACTTTAAATTTAAGATTTTTTTTATTTCTGATCAGTAAATTAAATATTTTTTTTATTTCAGTCTGTTTTAATGTTTGTTACTTAATAACTGCTGGTATGAAAATCAATAAAAAATCTTTGGTTTTGAAACTGAGGAAGGAAGGAACTTGTATTGCCTGTAGGCCCCTACAGGCCTTAAACCGGCCCTTCTTGTATATTCACATCACTTTTTTTGTCATCTATATTAAGATATCTTAAAATAATTGTTCCTTATGGATCACGCCTGGAGTGCAATCTAATAAAACTGCGAAATGCTTAGCTTTCTTAACTAAATTTATAGTTTCCTTTTCAACTAAATATAAAATTATAGCCATTATAAAATAATAGGTACTTTATAAATATAACATAATAGCCACTATTCAATCACATGTTAAACGCTGTGTTTCATTTTTAGCTATTTTTTCATATTCTCTGCCAATAGTATTTCTCAGTTTGAAAGTCTTCTCGAGTTATAAAAGTTTGTGTGGAGCTTGTAGGATATTCTAATCTTTCAGAACTTTAAACTAAACGCACCCAATTTTGCCTTGTATTTGTCGACGTAAAATGTGCACAAATCGCATAATTAAATTCAAATGTTAGGTATATTTGGATTTTAAAAAGAAAGCATTTTTATTTTGCAAGATCAGTCGGTGGCGCGGGGCCTTCAGAAAATGCGGGGCCTAGTGCGGTCGCACCGTTCGCACCCCCTCCGGCCGGCCTTTCTTTCATTCACTAATTCCTTGTTAATATATGTATATCTTAGATCTAGAATTAACTGATTTAGTGCAATTTAGAATAATGTGCAATATTTTATGTTTGTTAATAAATGCCAGATATCTTTCTGATAGTATGTAAGGGTTAAGACTCTTTTCCCTCTTTCTTCTGCATATTTAGGATTTAGATTAGATTTTTTTTATACTTTCAAGTTCAACAGTAGCGTCACAGTCAATTATCAGTGGCGGTTAACAGTTGTATTTATCTAGTGCAGAGTGCCCAAATTAAAATAACTTACGAATAATAATTAATACATAACCAATAATAACTAGAAAAAAGGCAAGGGTGGCGCTACTTACGTAAAAATACTATGCCAACATCGCTCTTATAAGCATTCCCCTAATTGCATTTTAAAGCTAAAGAAAATGGTAAATAGAGAAACTTGGGAATTTTATTCGAATCAAGATTGTCTTTTAAAAAGTTCTGTTTGCTTTCTTGTAGAATCTGAATTGTTACAAATGTTTCGATCCTAAGTTCCACCTTTACGTTAGCGTTCTATTTATTTTTTATTGGTCTCTCCTTTATTTAAAATAGTTTTGTATATTTTTTTCTTTTGTTAACATTTCTCAATGCTCGGTTATATTGCTGCATTGGCGTATTCACTGGGTTATTTGAAGAATTTTCCTTTTCTAATTTTTGTTTACTTTAGGGTAATTGTTTTCTTAAACCTATTTTAGTTTTAAATTGGATCTATTATTAAATTTTTTCACCCTGGTTCATTTTGTGAATCTTTGATCTTTATGATCGTTTTTGACTGTTCTCTATTATATATATATATATTAGAATATAATACCCGCTCGGTCGGGATTTTCCTGCTGATAACGCGTCTCAATTTAAGTATTTTCTTAACTGTTATTGCATTTGTTTCTGGTTTTGTTTATATATATATATATAATAAAAACCAAAATATAACTTGTTATATGTGCACATACAGAACAAAGTAAACAAGACGTATCAAAATGGAATTCAAAAACTAAAACTTTATTAATTGAATAAAATAACCAGATCTTACAAACTTGAAACATCCGACCATTCGCTAGAAAACGGCACTTACATTGTTCACTGCCGATTGTTCTGGAGAAAGGTTCACATATCACGGATGTTTCCAGTGAATATGGTATTTGTGTTACAAGGTCCCTGACATTGTCAAAAGCAGTCTCATACACGAGGTTTTTGATGGGCTTAAAAAACAAAATTTAATGGGAGATAAATCTATTACATACGTTTGATGCTGCCGTTTTCGGCGATTGTGGTTCTTCATAAAGTCGCGTAGTTCCCCGTCTTCTATCAAAAATTGAACAAGAACCGCATTGGATATTTATTGTCTGGTGGACTCATTAAATTTATTTTGTACTACATGGGGTCGTCGACATTCAGAACATTAGCATATGGGCTTGATCGAATCCCTTGAGTTCACAACGAAACCGGTCCACTCACACTATAGTGTTGTAGTTTCACCTCTTTTATCATCGCTTGCTCTTTCTTCTTTAAAGAGCGTTGCCTGACTTGAAAACGTGCACAGTGACTACAAAACGATATCTAATTCTTTTGCGTAAACGCGATGTGTCTACAATGCAAGAAATGTTATATCTACAGTAACTTTCATGCAGGATGATGTCCCGTCCCACGCTGCAAGTTCAATGGATACTTTTTTCTTTTGGAAACTTTTGGTGAAGATCGAGTGATAAGTCGATTTCTCACACGATCACAAGGCGAATACTAGGTTTGTGGCTGTGGGGGTTATTTAAATTCATTTGTGTACCAGTCCTCCCCTGTCACATTGGAGGAAATCTAGTTTGGCAGGACGCAGGTTGAATTCACTCAGACATACTGCACTCAACAGTCACAGGTGTGATTTGCCTTAAATGCAGTGGAAGTCATGTTGAATACATATTGCTTAAATAAATAAATGTAATGCGAATTTGTCCTCTTATTGCCATTCAGTGTTCTCATTTGATGACTCTTGGAATTACAACTTTTTGTGCTATGAAAAATATTCCGATCACTCTCTGAACACAATCGTGCAAACCCAAATGTTTAACATGTTAATCGCCATATATCATTGATGTTTGAAATACGATTCATACAACGATCAAATGAGATTAATGCCTACTATCTAATCAGATGAATCCTCCTCTACTGTAGTTAAGAGATAGCACAAAAGTAGTAACCCAAATAGATAGTAGGACCGAATCTCATACATGAGTCGTGGAGGCTAACGTGTTCAAAGCATCTGTTTCTTTTTAATGCATTTTTAAAACTTCAAGGAATTTATGATTGCCTTTTATACAAGGTGTTTCAAGATTCAAGGGGCGAATTTTCAGAGATGGTAGATTGCACTGCATTTCTTCTACAGGAATGCATGGGCGGAAGTAACGCGTTGCAGCACAAATAAAAGGAACAGACGTGGAAAAAAACACAATGTTTACTTACAACATCGCTGATATGTGCTTCCTCAAAGAAATTTTTACAATAATTACTCCAAATTGCGTCCACCAAATAGTAATACTTGCTTGAAAGCATTGATTGGGCGTTTGGTGTATATTTTTGGAGGACTTTGTTGAGGATCTAGTTGCTCGAATATTCGTTGCGTGATCCGCGAGAATATCCGAGATAAATACGTGGTTTATGTGAAATTGTATTCCAGTCACTCTACTGACGCTGCCAAGGATGTGTAACTGTTGATGGAAGCAGTTTTGAGCTATTACTATGTAAAGTAATAGCTCAATAATAGCAAGTAAATGTTTTTTTGTGTCTTTTCATGTCAATGCCTAGCCAACACCTAGGGGCAGCATTTATAAAAAAAATAAAACAAGGTAGGGGTAAGGAGGGTAAGACGACAAAGAGTGTGAGATGACGAATTGGATTTTTCTCGAAAATCACCCTAGATGAATGTCCCAATTCTTCATAATTAGAGACCTATAGCGACCACTTACTCGTGTCACATCAAAAGATTCCACCCCGTTATTAGTGTGATTCACAGTACGAGGTATTGTGTTTTTTTAGTTTTTCTACGCAACATTTGGTTGTTGCTTGGTACGGGATAGCGTTCTAGGAGTAAATATTTTTGATTTATATATGTGATATTCGTAAAGAGTTCATCAAAACTCGTTCAATGATGTATTATTTGAATTTTTTCTGATAAGCTGATATCCTTCAATATCTTTTTGAAATAAAGAGGCGAAGTTGGGGAAGATGACCTATTGAGAGGAGGGTAAGATTACGAACCCCCCCCCCTCGCTATTTCAGGAACTCGCTGTGCTACCTGTCTGCCACTCGCCCATCATGCACCTCACCGGCACTCCAGTGAAAAATTAGCATCTCATTAAAAAAGGAGAAAGAGGAAAAAAGATAAGCGAAAACTGTGACAGTTAGAGAAGGCTGAAGTTAATAGGACTAAAAGTAACAAACCTTCTAAAAAGTTTACAAAAAAGAAGAAAATAACTAAGCGACACCTCGACTTCTAATGTTCTGAGTCTGAAGACTCAATTCATTCATTTAATTTTCCTTACGTTAACTCTGATGACAATCTAGATCCAGAGGACCTCTATAATGAAGAATGTATCATTTGCATTGAGCAAGGAAAAACGGAATTGGGATTCCAATGTTTTATGTGCAAACTCTGACCCCATTCCACCTGTACTGGCTGAGGCAAAATCCAAGCCCATGGAGATGCGATTTTTGTAGTTGATTTCATTTCTTAAGGTTTGAATCTCAAATTTAGATTGATAATATTTCATTTGTTTTGATGCGATCTCAACAGTTTAAATAGCTTTCTGATAGCATATGGATGTTGAATTAAATTGTTATCTCATTTCGTCGTCTTACCCCCACAGTCGGGTAAGATGACGAAAATGACTTTTTTTTCTAAAATAAAATTTTGGGGTCTCAAATTTGAAAATAAGAATTTTAAAAAAAATGTCACTTTAAAATAAAGACTTGAAGAAGATTTTCCCGAAGCAATAATTCTCCAGAAACGAATATTTGGGTCAGGAAAAAGCCCCAAAGCTTAAGGTCGCCATCTTACCCGACTTTCCCCTGCATGCAGGTAATGCGGTGGCCAATACTGCTAATACAATCACTTGAAAGTTTCAGCGTTAGTTAAAACTTTAAAAAAAGAGGTCTCTACTACATTGAAAAGGAAGCTGAAAAGATATTACAACAACGCTCCGAGCGGATTAATTTAGTGACTTTTTTGTGCAATAGGAACTCTGCTTTGACTTGCCTTTCAGAGCGGTCGCTGTTATTTTGATCTGGAAAGTTAACCCTTTTTCCATGCAGTTATCGAATTGAAGCAATATATTGTCGTATTCAATTTGCTAGGATTTTTAATATAGTCGAAAGTGGGGTATAACCGGGTAGATAAAACTCGAAGGCCTGTTGGGGAAAAACTATTTGGCATACAGTCTGTGACATTTTACTAAATGTTCATTGTTTAACGGAATACAATATATCATTCCTGAAAAATCTTAGTTTCACTACTTTTTATATCAATGAATTTTCTTACAGAAAAAATCAAATCACCCATTCTTACCCCACTAATTGGGTAAGGAAAGCCGAAAACCCCTTCCTGTTGTTTAACATAATGGGCCGTCGCGAAGCAGACCCACCCAGCATGAGAGCAGAAGTCCGTCCTTGTCGGAGACGGAGATCCAGCAGCAGACTCTAATTTCATAACCCAACTGGAGCGCCAATCTCGTAGTCGAAAGCAAAAGCCTTGCTCACCAGAAAGATCCATTTCGACTCCCTCCCTCCAACCGCGAAGTTTCCTCTCCACCAGAAATTCTTTATAGAACTTCAAGTTTGCAAAATGGTTACAAAATAAAATAAAATGTCTTTGCAGTTTCAAAACTTTTAACATTTCTGGTCACTGCACGAGTCCAAGGCAACAAGCCCAAGACCCACAAAGCGGATAGCTCTCATGGAAGCAAAAGCAACTTCATCAGATTATGTGCAATTAGTCGAGCAGAGGACCTAAAGTTTGAGTTCTGCCGCAAAACATTTTACTTTCTACTAGCACAATCTGCGGACCAAGATTTGCGCAAGACCCTTCTGCTGGGTCCCCTCTCACGTAGGTATATCTGGCAATGAAGATGCAGACAATTTAGCGAAATCCGCTTCCAATAGGCTAAACTCTCCTGTTTCTCTCAAAGATATCAAAAAATATGTTAAAATCAAACTTTTCTCAAATTGGCAAAGTCAGAGGAGCCTTAAAGAAACAAATAAGCTTCGCTCTATCAAACATTTAATTGCATGCTGGTCTAGTTTGCCCAAAAGAAAACTCGACACTGTCCTTACTTGATTAAGAATTGGCCATACCAGATTCACGCATACGCATCTGTTATTGGGGGAACCCGCCCCTCTTTGTACAGTATACCAATGCCAGATGACTGTTCTACATATTCTCATCGAATGCTCACAATCTAATCATCAACACACCAGCTGCTTTCATTCTTCCTGCATCACTCTTAGAGATATTTTTCATGAAGTTCCTCACCCACAACTTTTTACTTTTTAAAAAATGATTGGGTTTTACTATTTTATCTGAAATTTTGTATAGTGTTTTAAAGTTGTTTCCTCCTGAAACCTTGTTTCTTACAATTTTACAATTCATGATGTGTGACAGTTTTTTTTAACAATCTAACTAATACCTGATTTCTCACCATATATTTGGCGCAGCATAATCAAAAATGGTTTTTGAGCCAGTAAACTACATCAAACCCTAGTGAACAATTTCTGAGAGCATGGTGTATTGTACCGTCCACCAGGCCGCAAAAACAGAGTGAAGATTTTCTAAATAATCTTGCCTGGTGAGTGTCAAAGATACCATGACCCGAAAATATTTTATTCAGATAGAAGACACCCTGCAGCATTTGACTTTGTCAAAGAAAACCTTTGTCCACCTCCCTTTTTCAGTTAAGATTACAGAGAACCTGTAGGGCACCATTATATACCGTAGAATATGACTTGCATACCGCCAACAGAGAGTGTCTCTGAACATGGATTTTCTTGTCGTTCATGTGTTTTTAAAGTCTTCATCGGAAGAATAATCAATCAAAAATTTATGTTTTTATGAGACAGTTACGTATAAAAATATGATAATTATATATACATGTGATACAAAGTCAAATCAGTAAAGTGGTTAAAATAGCTCTTCAGTAATACGCTACATTGCCTACATTAAAAATACGACTTCACATTGATCATTTCTTAAACATTGTTTATAATCCTTAGAAAATACTATCAAAGTGTTTAGAGTGCATGTCTCATATTCATAGATATAGTTGATTTTAATTAATATTTCTTAACTTAAATAATGTCACTTGTATTTAATGAGCAAAAAATAAAATTAGAAGTAAACACCGGACATCTGACCTGCGACGGTACGAATAATTAGTACTAACAGCCTTCGGTGACCAGCTTGTTCGCAGGGAATATAATTTTAACTGAATGTATAGTTTCATGGTTCCCTAAACTAAGTAATTTTAAGCCTTAAATTGTGATAGAAATTTTAGCCTATTCTTTTAGTAGCCTTGCACCTGTTCTGTTCATTGTCTACCTGAATGTCCTTTCAAGAGTCAAGTAACTGTCCGTGTGATCTAACTCTAATTGCATGTTGTCGGTGTCAACTGGCTTTCTTATTCCACGGGCAAAATAAGCATCCAATCTCAACATTAAAATGGCGAGGCACATTTTATGTCCAACAGCATGTTAGCTGAATTTAGACATGATGATAAAAAAGAACCAAAGCATAGAAACCATAATCATTCAGCTTACTGGATATATTTCCTAATAAACTTGCTATCTTATAAGATTTTGTTTACAGATTTCGCATAAAAGTAGATAAAATAAAAAAAAGAAAGTAACATCCATTAGAATATTTATCTCAGCTTTCAAAAATGTAAGAGAAATTCGCAATTAAATATTTGTCTAAACAGTGAAAACGGTTTGCATTTTATTGCAACAATCAAAAGTATTGTTCTAAATTGTGCCTAAAAATATTTTTAATTTTTTTTTAAATTAGAGAATAAATAGTACTGTAACTTAAGTGATATCATTAGATGAATAAATTTTCGAACTTTCAGAAGTTTAGAAATCATTTTTGCTCTGTACTAAGGTTAGACTACTCTGTAGTTAGGAAAAATAGCCAAATTTTTCTTAATTTTTAATTAATGAAAATTTTAAAGAAAAGGCTCTAAGGTGTACATTCCCACCCTCGAAAGAATATTTGTGCCAAATTTCGTAGCTCTAGGACCAGTGGTCTATCCTGTAGAGCGCCAACACACGCATTCTCCTTTATTATTAGTAGAGATTAAAATCATATGCTAACCTTCGGACATTTGACAAAGTTAAATCAAAACGTCTGCTCTCTATCATATATGATCGATTAATTTTTGTCCTTGTTATTCTGAAAATACTAGGGTGTGTTGTATTAATCCATTTGTAACCACACTTGCTTAGAAGCCAATTGATTTGCTCTGATCTTTTTCATTCGAAACCAGATTCCACTGAAGATCCGCCGTATATGTAAGCCTGTTGCACGTTAATTCATACGTTGAGAGTCAAACGTCCTCTCGCTGGTGTGGTGCGGATGTTTGGAGAAGGGGGTGCTAGCTCAGGTGTCGTGCTCTGCATCTGACGAGGTTCAAAATTATGAGATCCGTCGCAAAATAGCCCTAGCGTTGCTTCAATACGTGAAGTTAATATAACTAAACTAAATTGGCCTTTCCCAGTCTGTCTTCTAAGGTACTCTGTGGAACTGAACTTTGCAGCGTTTTGAAGCTTTTAAGTACCCCATCCTACCTGACAACTCTTCATCTATAGCTTCTTCAATGCTTTCTTGGCTTCGTGATTGTCGATTCGCCTGACTTACGACGTCGACGAAGTTCCAAGTGGAGCAAGGCAGGGAACCCTGTTTTATCTCACTTGGCGTAGCCGGTTTTACCCCGAGAGCAGAGGGTATAAAAAATGAAATAGAAACACGCTACTATTGGATTAAATTCTTATTGTTTAATTCGGCATAAATCCTTAGAAAGCATATAATCAGCTGGACTAAATAGAATTTTTATATCCATAATGACCATTAAATAAGGATAGTATGAAAACAAAAGAACATTAGTGAGTTGATATCTTAAAACAAAATCACCTACACAGAAGCAGTGATATCAACAGCAACAATTCAACCAATATGGCCACTCCTTCCTCTAGACTAGTGGAGTGTAATTAAGAATCTGTTCGCTAGAAAGCAGAACTAATGACGCCAAAATCTATGCACAGGTTTTAACCCAATACCCGGTCTTAGCCCATTCTCACCTACTTTAAATTTTTAGATCTTCAATAATATTCTCAAAATATGTATGGTTTCTGTCTGTCTCCCAAGAAATATCACAAACACAGTTTTAGAGAAATAAGACTATTAGTAGCCATAATACCTGCATGCTGTAATTCTTTCATAAATTATGGAAGTTTTTTGTTTCAATCCTCATTCTAACCTGCTCTATTATGTTCTTTTAAAAACGTTCAGATCAACAAGCCAACAGAATGAAAAAGGAACGAAGTGGAATGGAATCAGGAGAATATGAACTTGGCTATAGCTGCAGGTTGAGACTGTTAAGTATCACCCTTTCGATTTCAGCCAAAAATATGCCAATTCAAGGTGAACATTCCGCATTTACCTGGCTAAAAACAAACCGCTCAAAACTGAAACCAGTCAAGAAAAGTGAAAGCATAACAAAAATTTAAATTGAATGAACTTTTTTTAGACTTGCTGATGTCGGTATCCCATGACATCAATCATGATCAAGAGCATTTTCGAATATTGCAAAGAGAATAACACGAAAAATTTCTTTGCCAGTAACGTTCCCGGAAAATGATGGCAGAAGTGGTTCTGGGTTCGACACTCTGATATAAATAGAAAGAAAAGGCCGGGGAGTTATCCTGGACGGGCAAAGAAGTTGAATAAAGTTTTTGTGGGATATCAGTTTACAAAATGTAGAGAAATCTTTTTAGAATAAGGGCAGAATATGAAGATTGTGACAACAGACAGCTGGTTCTGTTTGGTTAATGAAACGAAGGATGTTTTGGATATGCTCATGTGTGTGATTTATGGACAATATATCGTCGCTTAACAAGCAACACCACCTCTCTCAATTTTTTGAAATTTCAAAGATTAAGAAAATATTCAATTTTTTGCAACAAGTAACGAATATCTCTGAATTTTTTTTATCATTTGATGTAAACATAAGACCGCATATTCATACCAGATGTGAAAAAAATTGAGAAATATTTGTTATTGGTTGTGAAAAATTGAGCATTTTCTTCCTCTTTGAAATTTAAAAAAAATGAGATATGTGGGGTTTCTTGTTAAGCGACGATATTCGCCAATAATATATGGGTTTATGAAGCTGTCACGACTTCCAACGATTGTCGTCACGCGAAGTAAGCAGGACGCTAAGATGTAAATAATTAATATTTTTGAAAGGATAATTTGAAATATTCTGTAAAATTGTAAATGACGATTATTTTGTTTGAATTCAGGGACAACCAATTAATACTTTTGCAAAAAGAGTGTAAATAGTTAGTTTAGATTTTCCCCTCACCTTTAAAAGGTTGTGTTTTCAGAGTGGCCTTCTCTTCTTTGAGTATGAATATTGGTTCAAATACTTTCAGAATGCGGAACCCCATCCCTTGAATCGCTTCCGGCCCGTGGGAACTGAGGTAGGCATGAACTTTTTTCATTTATTGACTTAACGTTTAAATTTGTTTCGACCAGAAGCAAAACAAAACTATTTTTATACGACATTTCGAATCATCGTTTAATCGAGGTTCATATGCTTATTCAAAGAAGATGAAACGACAAGTTTAGCATATGCTGCAATTAAAAAATGTTTTCTCTAAAAGCATCTGGTGATGTTTCAAGCACTAGTTGATAAATCAAAATTCACACGATTTTCTTCGATATTTCTCTAAAAAGAAATTTCATTAATTGCAAAATATATATGGTTTTTATTGTTTGTAAACATTTACTATCTGATGCAATAGCCTTTATTATATACGTATCAATCACGAGTGAAGAATTTTAGAAAAAAGAAATTAATCTGGATCAGACTTCTTTCTCATTTTTTAACTTTTACCTAAAACTGTTACAATACCGAATTCCTGCTTATCACGTAATGCAAATACTTAGTGCAATAAGATAAAATTCATCCATCCTTAAAGACATTTCTGTAAATTGATACTTATATTAAACCAATAAATCAACAATTTGAGATTTAGTGCTGAAAGATACAGTGGTTCTTTTTGACTTTCTGGCTGATTTTGCAATGCCCCATTTTCCAAGAAAGTTACAAAAGATCTAGATGTTCTTTACATTTTGTGAATCAGTTTGTTTAAGTGACTGAATTTGCTTGTCTAAAGTACAACAAATATAAAACCGTGCATTATAAAACTTTAGGATAAGAGCAGTTGTTCTAACGTTAAATTTTACGACAGTTATAAGTCTATAAGATAAATTGTGCATTGAAAGCCGAACATACCAGTTTAAGCTTTTCCGTAAAGTAAGTGTGCGCTTTTTCTATTAAGTTTTACTTAGTTTTTTTATTATTATTCCCAATAATCTAGTATTTTGAAAAACATTTATACGATTTTTTTCTTTTTTGATCTATTTAAATTTGGCTTTAACTGTAATCCCTCGTCAAATTTCTTTAGTGTTTATAATTTATTGAATGTACTCTAGATTAAGTGCGCGGAATATAAACATCTAAATATATTGCACTATCGCTCTTAATAATTTAGATCAAACATTCTTGGAAGCAATTTGAATAATTTAATGAAAAAATTTTATGTCATAACACTTAGATTAACATTTATTTCATATTTTCTGAATTGCTACAGTACTTAAATATACCAATAATTTTTATACATTGTTATTCACTGTAGTACCCATAAGTTAATTTAAATTGAACCGAAATGGGGAGTTTTAGGGGCTTTAGTTTCGATAATAGATAAGAAATAATACGACCGAAAAATTTATTTCAGTAAAAACGAAGGGAATAAAATATAAAACTTAAAATAATTGTCGCATTGAGAAAATAAATTCATTAAATTATACGTAATTTCTTAAAATAAAATTCTTGCAAATTCAAGATATTTGTATTTCAAACTTATTTCTTAAATATTGTTTATTTGTATAACAAAGAATGGAATGGAATGATTTTTCCAAAAGCACATCCTTGCTTTAAATAATGCGGAAAAAGCGAAGTTGAAATGAAATAGATCAAATTTAAATATATGGATTTTCACAGTAACGACACATTTAAAGGTTAACTCCAATTTATGAATAAAAAAGTGAGCATAGGTATGCTTTGAGTTGCAGTTGAGGAGACTCTGACCAGTTTCATTGTATTTGTTGTCCTAATTGATTTTAAAAATTGAGTTTCTGTTCCTCCATATGAGTATTTTATTCAAAATTGACTTTTATGATGATAATTACGTTAAAATCACTTGACTTCATATTCAAAACTTCCTGTCTTCGGAATGAGAAATGAAATGAGCTAAGAGCCTAATTTATGCATATTGTGAGGTCCTGAAAAGCACCCGCAAATTTTCCCACGGAAAAAGTGACCGGGCCTCCCAGGTCGCTAGCAGAGAGCGGCCGGAGAAAAGGGCCGACAAAGCCTTCCCAGATTGCGTCATCCCGGAGGGTCTTCGTTTGAAATTCACCGCCATTTGACCTCGAGTGGACACCCACGGAGCCAGGGAGATGCATTGCGTACGCCTAGAACCAATGCGATTGAGGAGTTAAAGACAAAGTTTTGTCATTGGGAGAAAGGGTCCCATCTCCTGCAAATGAAGAGCTAAACTTTTGACCCCGCCTAAAAAGGGCAGGTCCCAAGGAGGGTTTTTAAGCTGGAACCAGAGAGGAATTGAGAGGATGATCGAGAGATCAAGATAGGGTTCGTTTGGAGAACCGGAGAATTAAATTCTCGCGACGGAGAATTTGGGAAAGCAGTTCTCAGGCTGAGAAGCTGCTGTACCGGGCCTTGCCCCGTTAACCTAAGCCAACCTTTGGCTGTTTATCGCTCATCTCGAGTGGGAAGTTCTTAGGAACTCTGATTAAATTGGACGTGTCTTACGTCGCTACGAATTAACTTCTAGGTATTTGATATAACCCGTGAGTGGTTATCTGTTAGAAATCTGAGCGTATTCATCCCTCAGATCATTATTCCGGACTTCGGACTTATACTCGCCTAGAGTAGAACTTTTAGAACTTTTGCATTACCTCGAGTGAACTCGTGAAAATCTGCGAACTGTATCCAGATTGATTTTTGACTTGTCTTATGCTATCTCGTCCTGAGGAAGCGGAGTTGTTTGAATTGATATTAATTTGTATAATTTGTAAAAATTCAATTAATCAAGAATTTTCATTAAAATATTAATATCTTAATATGGCTGTGTCGTCTGGTGAGTCCTTCATAGCTTAGTATCGCTGAGCTAAGACCCTACAATATGATAGTAATAACTACTATTATATTAGATCACAACATTGCTTTAACTTCGAAGGACCATAATCGTTAACTGATTTGAGAACCAGACTTAAACTAAGAATTAATAATTAATTTTTCAGTTGCAATTAAACTGATGTCCGTAATCGATTAAATTTTGTATTCAATATTTTTTAGTGAATTCATTACAAAAATCCTTTTAATGCAAATCATGTTTAACGTTAAGTTGATCCGTTTAATCAATGTTGTGTTTGTAAGTGAAGACTATTGTGAGTGAGAAAAACACACTTTAATTTGAATAAAAAAAATTAATTAAACTTAAAATTAAATAAATTAATTAATTAAACTTTAAATTTGAACTTAGTTAAGGTGATGATACTGCACTCATCATCCGATTCTCTAAACTTTACGCTACTCCAGCAAGAAGCTGTTTAGACCCCAATAACAGATTTGACTTCAATCATAATGATATAGACAAAGAATCTTCGATAGAGTTGGATTTCTAAACCGAAACTTAACGACTAGATCAATGCAGCTGAATGTTATTCTGAAATAATTGCCTCATAGAGAAAAATTATTTTTCCTTAAAATTATCTCATATACATTTATTTCACAACTCTAAATGTATATGCATTAACGTTAGGAAAATGATTAAACTTAACTCTTCAAACATTGATTAGATTTTTATAGAAATTACTTACAAATATGTCAATATTCTAAAGAAAAGTTTTGATTTAAAAGAATTTGAAAGATTTCATTAATCTTCTTTAACAAGCTTGATCAATTCATTCGTTTCTAAGAAGCCTCTCTAAATAAACTGCAAGAAAAATTTTCATTTAGCTTCGAATTTACTTCAATTTTAAATTTAAAAAATAAAGGAAAATAATATGGTACCAATAGGAAGAATGTTAGATAATTTTTATGTTTTCCTTCTCATTACAAAATTTAATTTCCATCCTTTGGAATGTGAAACATTATTTTTAAAATGTAATAAAAATATTTTCTCTTGTAATCATGTCTTGAACCCATTTCTCTAGTATCCACGGACTATTCATATACGACTATGTTGTGATCCTGATGAATATCTAATGAAATTTTAGCTTTTTTCCATTGCTTCTAAATTTCCGTTATTTGGTGGTTGGTTGAAATTTCAACAAGATTCGCGCTTAGTTTCTAGCTCGGATTATGGAGTCGTGGTGGTTGTAAAGTCTGGGTTGCTGGATTGGAAGATTGTGACTTTGAAACTCGATTCCATAGAAGACCCACCGATATTGTGAACTTTAAACATGCTGTCGAATGTTAAGCGATCCCATTTTGGTGTATCATAGAAGCTTACAGTAATGTTCCGACTCAGATGCCATCCTAGTTGTTTGGGCATGGTCCAAAATTACGATTTTGGACTCATAATAGCCATAAATTTGCTTCAAAATGGGCCATTAATCCTGTATATCAAATTCTTCACAAATTCAGAAAAGCATGGTACATCTTCGCTCATGACACTGCAATCTCTTTTTTGGCTCCAGAAAAAACTCAGAGACAATAGCATCGCCTTTTCTGTTCTGTATCAACATTCAACTTCGCCTCCTCTTCAGCCCATCATCCCCTAATGTACTTAGAACTGCTTCAGTTGTTCTTTCAGGACTTTCTTCCAAGATCCACCGTGTTTCTCCTTCTTCAAATAGAGTTCCATCAGCTCTTCTTCAAAATCGAACTTATTAAAACAATGTGCGGCCCATCTCTCTGTTTTTGTGTACATTTTTATGTTATTTTTATTATTGCATTAATTTGTTTTTCATCTTTTTCCTTTCATTTTTTGTTTTTGAATGTATTTTTTACTCTTCGTATAGTTTTTCCATTGCATTTAGATTTTATTATTGCCCAGTTATTTCATGTATAACTGTGTAATTTTACGTTTTTTCAAAGTTTTATTTTACTCTGTGTTAGCAAAATATTTTTATAATGTGTAGCACAAGAGCAATCCTTTCTAATGCTCCTGTAAACATTTGTAAACTTGTTGTGTTTTTAATTAGGCAGCGGTATAGAGAATTTGTCAAGTTTTAAGAGAAGTCACCCCCTTTTGAGTTATGATTTTTCTTCCACTTCATGACCGCGAAACTGCTTAAATAACCTTATGGTTATAGTTGCAGGGGCATGGATGTATGTGAGAACATAAGGAAGGATCCATTCAGAAAATGACCGAAAGATATTCATCATTTCATACTTATAGCATGCATTATGCAAATATTTAGAATGATATCAATCTATTAAACTCCGTTTCTAAAGTCTTTCTGACTACTTGTTCAACTTTGAACACGATAAATTCTTAAAAGGTTCATTATTCGTTTTCACTTTCCTTCGGACGATTTTTCCCAATTAAAATTCTTTTCAAATGTATTTCAAGTTTTCACTACCTGAGAAATATGACTACAGGAAAGTCCTCTTCAGTCATGTAAAGGGATTGTTTTGTAGCATAATGCCAATTAATTATCATTGTTTAATGAAAACATAAAACATTACATTAATTAAAAATCACCAGTAGAAATTTTCAAAAAAAAAGTATGTCTGAAGACTTTCAGACGATCTTCTATATATCTTCTATATAGACTTTCAGACGATCTATACATGAACAAAGGTGAAATCAGAGTGCATTATAAATATAATAATATGAGTAATAAAATTTGGCAAACCTATGTTCGCCTCAAAATAAACTTTATGATCAGACTGAACGGTGAAATTAATGTCAATTTTTATGAAATAGAAATAATGCTTTCTACCAAATTCCGGTTGAAGACATTTTAATATGTATATGTAATAAAAACTTGTATCTAATCCAAAATTTGAAACTTCATCACACTATTACTCCTCTCACTTTAATTATTCTAACTCCAACAGCGGGTTGACATTTACTATTAATATCACAAATTTATATACAACTAATTGATGTTAATTTACAATTAAGGTAGGCATTCAGTGGCAAACCGTCAATAATTAACCAATTTACTAAATATTTATTACTTGTGAGCTTCAAATTATAGAATAGGCTACCATTCTCGCACAAAATTATCCTTCAGTGCATTGAATGAACTAGTTAACAACATAATAAAAGCATCATATTTAACGAATATGATTGTACTTAATACCAGTAATAATCAATTACTTTCTGCGCTATCAAGCAACTAGCGACTTTATCCTTGATCCAAATACGCTGAAGAATCTGTGTAAATATTTCTCTTGTGCGCCTCCAAAACATGCGTTATTTAGATATAGGATTTGGCAACGTCAATAGCAATTGATGGGCAATGTGATTTATCTTTCTAAACGCAAACAAAGTAGTTAAAGCTTTCTTTTCAATGAGTCAATAATGAATATCATAATTTCGAAACAACGCGAGAAGACGAATTCAACTTGCAAAAGAACTAGAAGAAAGTTTCGAAATTCATTCAGGACGAAGGAGAAATAATTTGTTTCAAGATACTCTGTGTGCTGGCCAGACATAAAAATACGGCGCGGTTGACAAAATGGAATTTCTTTCGAGCAGTTATTCGCCAAATGAGGTAATCCTTCATTTTTTTCCTCTTTCTGTGAGCTTTTTAACCGTTGGCGCGATTATGGTGAGCTTGCTAGGAAACACAGTGTCCTCATTATAAACAGCGAGCAGGCTCTGCATAGCAAACCTGGGATGATTGCAACGCAATCCTTCTAGGAGTCGGCGAGCAAGGGGGCAAGCCCCTTTGTAAATCATAAATACAGTAGGTACCTGTAAATTTTGGAGGTGAAAAAATCATAATATGAAAAATTTACTAAC
Source organism: Araneus ventricosus (assembly GCA_013235015.1). NCBI lineage: Eukaryota > Metazoa > Arthropoda > Arachnida > Araneae > Araneidae > Araneus > Araneus ventricosus. The sequence goes on along the minus strand of BGPR01004557.1, from coordinate 43,777 downwards.
TAATAAAAGACATGGGACTTCTTTAAAATCAATAATATTTCATTGTTCTGGCATTTTGAGTTATTTAGCATTTTTATAGTAATAAGTAAATTACGGAAAAGAAGTGTGCACTAACCTTTGTTAATCATATATTTTTCGTTGTTCCTTGTTGTTTATGGGCAATGTGGTGGTGCGTCTTAATAATGCTCAAAATTTATTGATGACTTATTATTCAGTGAATGTTCTACATTAAACAGTTTTTTTTTCAGATTATTTACCTAAACAAAAGAAAAAATGCACAAAATTATTTTCCTTCTGTAAGTTGGAGTAGGAATCGCATATGCAATAGTTTGCGCTCCTAATCACTGTGACTCCGTAAAATGTGAACCAAAGAGTTGCAGCGATAGTCAAATATATAAAGCAAATGGATCATTTTGTGGATGTTGCCCTGTTTGTATTGGTATATTAAGTAAGGATGTTTCTGCTTATCTGTTTAAACTCTAAAATACAGCTTGGGTATATCAGAATTTTTGCATACGCTAATTTTGAAACTTATCAGTCGTCTATAGTGGTAGAGTCTTGGATTTGAAATCAGAGGGACTGTTTGTTCTTCTTCCACTTCCACCATTATTTGTTATTTTTTGCGTCACGTATCGACATTCTATAATGCTCTCAAACAATTTTTTTTAATTTGAGAGAAGGTCATTTTTTGTTATGCATAATTCATTCAAATAAGAGTACATTACAGTCAGGAATTTTCATACTACCATTAAAAAAATAATTATATGCATTAGTGAACCATTATTAATCATTACATTTAATATTCTACCTTAAGAAAATGTACGCAAAGAAAGTTAATTTTGCGTACTGCATGCGCAAAAAAGTACCAGTTTAAGATGTATTACGATTCCATCTTATATATTTTTCAGATAAAAGAAGTAAAATAATTTTTGATAAATTTTAAATCTACAAATTTTTCAACTATAAGAAAATTATCGTTTTTGTTCCTATTATTTAAAAAAACGCGCATAAATGAAAACGTTTATTCAAACAATTTAAAGCCGATTGATAATTTATCTTTGCCACGACGTAAAAATTAACAAGAAGGTACATTTTTTTATCATTAAAAAGCGGTTCGGCAACCAGTTAGTACACTCTTAAGTGAGTTTTGCTCCTAATAATTTTATGCATTGAATTTTTATCAATTTTAGTTCTGTTTCTCAGAACTGATAAGTAGAACTGCTTCAGAATTGTCTTTTGCTATGTAATTAAATTCTGTTCAAGATCAAAATAATACGCAGACATATTATGTTTTGTAACGTTTAACAAAGGTAATAGAAGCTAATAAATTTTTTCTGTTCTTTTACAAATCAATTCCAAAGTCCATCAGTAGCAAATAAATAATTAAATACGTGTTTCTTTACTTCATGCAGAATTATTTAAACTGTCATGTAAATTTACTTATTTTCTTTTCTCGACATAATCTAAGACTAAATTTTCAGTTTATTCATTTTGTACAAATTTTGTGAATAAAATTCATCTTATATTCCAAAGAGAACAATACTATGCCAAAAGTTTTTCATTTCTGATAATTCTGATTTAGTTTTTGATTATTATATTTTATCACCACTATCTGCCATTTGGAATTTCACATTCATATTGGTGTTTATTTTTCAGAAAAAGGCGAATCATGTGCTCAACTATTCTTAGTGCAGGCATCTCCATTGGTGCAATGCGAAGAAGGAATGAGATGCCACAGTGATTCTCATACATGTGAAGAATAAGGACTAATCAAACTTACTTGCGGAAGGCTTTGTACAAACAATACTTCGTTGAAATGCTGTTTTATTACAGAATAAATAATTGTTTTGTTTCGACTGCATTCATGACGATGCTAGAGAATACAATGTTTTGGTTTTAGAAAATCAGGCAAGTTCAGATTTACACTGATACAAAATAAATAAACTTTTATACATAAAATATGAATGTACTGTGCCTGTATTTCCAAACAACAATGCTCTACCTCTGTACCATAATTATAGTAGCAAGTGGATATTTAAACGGGAATTATTGGCGAATTCAGCTGCAAGTTATGTTGTAGCGCAAAATTTCGAAGCCTTCAATCAAAATCAATGTTTCATGACATCTGTCATTTGTTTTGACACAACTTTCCATTTTTAGGTTAAGCTAATTATTAAGAATTATAACTATTTTTCTAATTTCATCCGCTGATAGAAATCAATTGTTTTATTTCAGTTAAATATTAATCCATTATAAGAGTAAGATGAAAAAAATGGAGCTCTTCAAAGCTTAAGGTCGCCATCTTACCCGACTTTCCCCTACTAATAAGAATTCGTTAAAGCAGGTTGAATTAACTGAGATTGGTCGGCTGCAAATTCGATAACTTGCTGTTTATCAAGTATTCGTTATTTCAGCTTATATGTAACATCTGAGAAAATTGTTCCCATATTTCACTGAAACTTAAGTTCGAATATTAATTAACCTTAGAACAATAATTTTGGTAATTTTAAAGTGTATGTTTACAAAAATTTTAAAGTGAAATTTCTGACTCCACTAAGTTGTCCTTTTACCCATGTGCTTGACCCAGACGCTGTAAGTGGCTCTAAAATTCGTTACGGAGTTGTTTTAATTAACGGTGCTCAAACTCCTAATGGTCTTTCGCTGTTTCAAAGTAATACCAAGAGGCACCGCAAAACCGAAAGCAACCTCACCTATCAAGGTTATAATTAAAGCGGAAGTACCTTTCGAAGAAAATTTATGCCACTGAACTTCTATTTAAGGACGGGAAATTTTGTCACCTTCTAAACATTAAAATGCGAACACGTCTCAATTTAAAAAGGAATTAGGTGTTTGGAAAGGCTATTTGGTAAAAAGTACCTCAGATTATCTCATTTAACTTATGCAAAATTTTCAAGAAGGATACAACCGTGACGTTGGATATTGATCTTCCAAACCTTTTACTTTTATGAGCAAAATATGCGATGAACCACAGATACATTTTATCAGAATCAGTTCTGGGAATAAATGTATTACTTTGAAGAAAGCAAACCTACTTTTAAGTAAGTTTTATATGACGAAAGACTGAAATGTGCTTATATATACACATATATATTTATCGCAGATGACCAAGTTTATTTTTTGGAAATTCGTACATCATTTCCCTTATAACAATCCATAACTTGTGTAGTTTATCTTAGTTTAGTTATATTTACGTAACGTACTTCGTAATTTGAAACCGAGGTCAGATGGCGAGAGCGACACCTGAGAATGCACCCCTCTCCACACCAGCGGATATTTGGACCCGACGGATTTAATGTGCACCCGACCCGCTTACGTAGTGGTTCTGCGATGGAACCGGGTCTCGAATCAGAAACCCTCCTGCCATGAAGCAGAGACCTTACCGCCAGACCACCGCAGTGCTCTTAGCTCGCTTAAAACATACTGCTGTGAATTTAACCTCCAGAAATTTAAATGGTAAAGCTTTCGTTTCTTAGTTTTAAAATATTTTTTGCAGTCTCAGATTTATATACAAACTAAGTTTTTCTAATTAATAGGAATTTATTATCACCATGTTTACCTTTAATTTACAGAAAAGTGAAAAGTTTTCAAGCAAAGATCGAGTTGCGATTGTCCAGTTCATTAAGCTCACGCATATAGGGAAAGCAAAGCTTCGCAGCCAAGGATTCTACCTACAAGTTTAAAATGCAGTAACGAAATTATTGAAAAGTCCAAAAACTATTTGAGCACTCAAAAAAAATTAGGAGTAATATTTTTAATTTATTGTTTAATTTAATCTAGTTTTTTGATAATAAATGTTGCGTTCTATATTTCTTTTCTTTTGCTACTATTATTATGGGACAAACTAAATTCAATTAATCAACTACTACTATTATTATAGGACAGAGGTAATATTATATTGCATAAGTATTTCAATTTTTAAGTAACTGATGAAGTACTCTTTTCCCTCTGACGATGTGTCAGCGCAACACCTGTTTTCTCAAACCCTCCAGAAAACCACAAGCAACTGACTGATGGAATTTTGTGATAAGCAGTGACCTTGACAAACAATTGATCACCTCTAACACTCATGTCTCTCTAGTTGTATTTATTCTCCGGAAAGACCCGGTCAAAAGTTTTCGTTAAAAATGCATTAAGTACGGAACTCGTTTCTAAAAACAAAATAATCGTTAAAGGCAAATATTTTTTTCCTTAAATATTCTCCATTTTATGCCCTACTCAAAAACTGCTATTAAAATAAGTTTTTTTAGATAGATAAGTTTTATAAGCATTTATTTTGACCGTTGCGTCAACGCAACACAAGCGGCTAATGAGTTAATGTTGTCACATGATGTCAGCATCGCATGAAAAACGCAACTGTCTTCGTTCTCTAATATCTAATTGCGCATTGTCTTACGTTGTGTTGTAACTTCACTTTCTTATTCCCCATGTAAAGTACGCGGTGGAAGCTACCGGCTTCTGTTTGGTGTAATGTAATTCCCGAACAATATTTTTTCACTTCAATCTCTTTATTTATCGGCAACAGATTTATGAATTTCCTTTCGTTCAACCGCAACATGGAAAAATTAAATGAAAAGCTTGTTTAGAGATATTTCATCATTTATTTCCATATAAAATGCAATGGCAGTGTTTCATTTAAAAGATTTTTTATTTTAGATTTGATTTTAAATTACAATAATATTCCAATTGTTTATACTAAAAATTAGAAATGTTTTTCTCACCTTTAAAGAACAATATTCATGGCTTCTTAAATTACAACATCGAGCTTTTGTGAAGCAGAAATTATAAATCATTTCAATTAAAATTTTTTATACAAATTTGGAAAGGATTTAAAAATTTTTGTTCGAAATCTTAGCGGCTTTTACTAATTTTCAATTTATTCAATTAACAAAAATTATATTTTGTTATCCGCTAAATGATATTAGCACAGTATTTTAAAGTAGTTTATGTTTGCCTATGGTATTATTGTAAGATACTTATATTATTTACATAATGCAAAACGATATATATTTCATAGCTAAATTAAAGTTCATATAGTATATAGTTCATGGGATATATTGTTCATTGATTGGTCTTGGTCTCTTTTCGTCTACCCAGCAATATGCCGGCCAAATGGCTTTATTTTTTTCCCTAACACCTCAGTAATACACATAAGCATCTCCAAGAATCTCCAAGCATCTCAGTAGTACACATATGTTTGAAAGTAGTTGTTCACCGAGATTTATAATGCAAATGTAATATTTAAACTCAATTCACTCGGTTTGTTCTGATAACTAAGTTTGTGGGAATATTTTAATGGTGATAACAGCTATAGATTCTGTTAACACCCAGAATCCTGTTTACAGAAGAGTTACATTTAAATTCCGTGGCTAGTCCAAATGCATTCCAAAATTTCTTTTTTTGATTTGCATAAGAAGCCTATAGGTATTCTCATACTGCAAAAAAATTTTAACAGGTAGAAAACAGGTATCAAGATTGTGCAGTCAAAATGTAGATTTTTTTTCTTTTTACACTGGTGTGCAAAAAAATTAAGGACCATTTCATAAAATGCGAGAAATTTGCAATTAATACAAAAACTATGGTTCGAAATCAGTTGTGGAGAATCGTGTAACATACAATCGAGTATCATACACATCTTACAGTGAATATTCGGTCACGAGGGAAATTAGGGGCGCGACCAGAAAGTGATGAAAACGAAAAGGGACTTCGACTCATCCCGTTTCACATAAAGCTGAAAAAGTGATGAAAACGAAAAGGGATTTCGACTCATCCCGTTTCACAGAAAGCTGAAAAAGTGATGAAACTTTCATCAATGGTTATGTTTGATGTGTATAATATTTACATGCATTTTCTTAAACCTAACACAAATATTCAGGAAGGTATAAAGGTATCTTTACAAAATCCCAATTTTTCCCGCATGTTTTTGCTTATAACATGCAGAGTTTTCATTCAATTTATACGAAACTTGAGGAACACTCTACAATATGACACAGATATGTATTGTATTAAAATTTGAAGTAAATACGTTGAATATTAGAGGAAATATGCTTATTTGTACTAAGTAATTTTTTACTGCGCATGTGCCAGACGTAGCGTAATTTTTCTTTTATAACTTGAAAGCCAGATATCTAAAGCAACTTTAAAAAAAATTCCAGTTGAATCCCGTTAAAATTCAGAAAGATATCGGCATTTCAGTGAGGTGAATTTAAATTTCTCTTTGAGAGAAGCTAAATGATGAGGGCTCTTAAACAAATTGATATTTTTTAAGCCTGAATCTTCGAATGTTATTCGACGAAATATAAGTTAAATAATGTATTTAATTTATAAGTATACATGGATATTCAGGATATTCAACTTTTCTAAAATTTCGTGTTACTGTCTGAAGATTCAAATTTCAAAAGTATCAATTTGTGGAAAAACCCTCATAAAAAACAATCATATAAAAATAGGAAAATGAATCATATTTATAGAAAATCCTTTTTTCATCTGCGCTACCATTTATACTGAATGAAAACATTTTACAACACTTAACAATAGCATTTATTCACCTGTGGATTGCAACTCACAAGGAAAATATTATGTATGTAAGGAAAATGTTATTGCAATTATTTACACAAATTTTAAAATACGTATATTTTCATTATTACCACTCCGTTCAATGAAAATATTAAATGTATTCTTATTTGAATCTTAAGACGGTGTGAAAATAATTTTTCTTCGAAAATATGTTCTGGAATCATTGCTATAAAATTTCAAAATCAGGAAATCTCTAAAATTACTGTCACAGTGAAAGGTGATTTTAGATGTTTTTATGAATACTAATCGAGAACATCAAACTACATTGAAATCTATGATTCCTAATATAGGTATCTATTCAACAACTTCTTTCGATCAGCAGAATAAAGATTGGGATTGAAAATTTATAGATAGTAAATTTAGTACTTACATTAACTTTAAATTTAGAAAAAAATTAGTTTGGATTTGGGAGAAATGTAATCTAAGGTTATGTGAATATATCTATACAAAATGAATTTCCTTGACATTTTATTATTATATCAAATATTAAACTAAAAATGGAAGTTTATATACACTGAAGAGCCAGAAAAACTGGTAGAGGCGTGCATTTGCAAATAACGGGGGTATGCAATCAATCATCGTAACCCGATGCGGTCGGCAACGCCTATATAAGACAACAGATGTCTGCCAAATGTATTAGATCGGTTCCTGCTGCTGCAATGACATATTTTCAAGATTTAAGTGACTTTGAACGTGGCGTTATAGTCGGCGCACGAGAGATGGGACATAGCATCTCCGAAGTAGCGATGAAATTTGGATTTTCGCGTACGACCATTTCACGAGTGTACCCTGAATATCGGGTATCCGGTAAAACATCAACTTTCCGCCACCGGTGCGGCCGGAAAGAAACCTTGAAAGAACTGGACCATTGACGTCAGACATCAATCCTTAAACGAGATAGACGTGCAACACTTCCTCATATTGCCGCGGATTTCAATGATGGGGCATCTACAAGTGTCAGCATGCGAACTGTTCAACGGACCGTCATTAATATGGGCTCTCAGAGCCGAAGGCCCGTTCGTGTACCATTGTTGACTGCACGGCACAAAGCTTTACTCCTCTCCTGGGCCCGACAACACTACCATTGGACTGTTGATGACTGGAAACACGTTGCCTGGTCTGACGAGTCTCGTTTCCAATTGTATCGGACGGATGCACGTGTACGAGTATGGAGACGACATCATTAATCTATAGACTCTATTTGTCAACAGGGGACTGTTCAATCTGGTGGAGCCTCTGTGATGGTATGGGACGTGTGCAGTTGGCGTGATATGGGAACCCTGATACGTCTAGAGACGACTCTGACAGATGACAGATACGTAAGCATCCTGCCCGATCACTTACACTCATTCATGTCCATTGTGCATTCCGAAGGATTGGGACAATTCCAGCAGGGCAATGCGACACCCCACGCGTCAAGAGTTGCTACCAAGTGGCTCCAGGAGCAGTCTTCTGACTTTAGACACTTCCATTCGCCACCTAAATCCCAGAGGTGAACATTATTGAATATATCCAAGATGCCTTGCTATATGATGTTGAGAATAGATCTCAGCCACCTCGTATTCCTATGGATTTGTGGACTGCCCTGAAGGATGAATGATGTGAATTGCCTCCAAGATACCTTCAGACATTAGTCGAGTCCATGCCACATCGTGTTGCGGCACTTCTGTGTGTGCGTTGGGGCCCTACACGATATTAGGCAGGCTTACCAGTTTTTCTGGCTCTTCAGTGTATAAAAAATGATAACGTACGTGGCATAGAAAAGAGGATAATTTCTCTTTTGCCGATGGCAACGATCGGTTTGTTTACAAAATAAAACCGATAACGTCCTCCGTGTTAAGTTTAAGTTCATAGGCATAGCCTGCTACTATACTATCTCGGGTGTAAAACAACTTCTCGAAAAAAATGAGTTTAAGACGCAGATTTCACAATAATTCTTAATTAATCTTGGATGAAATTATTCGAAAGAGATTAGTTAAAAACGAAGGAGATGGACTTAGGTGAGACAGAGAACATTTAGATCAGCGTCAAAGTAGTTCAAGTCAGCGCAGATTAAAATCGTGTTTATTCACAAATTGAGGTGAACATCATGGAACTCTTTTTTGTGAATATTGTATATTGGGTACTTTTCCGTTATACGCATACCGCTAGGTGCCTTTTTTGTCTTGGCGAATTTTCTTGAAGCGCTGAATCCCCATCCTGGCTCAACTTCTTTCCTGACGATAGTTGACCCGCGATATATTTTTGGCGAGTTGAAGCTTCAAGAGCCTGTAAGCGTAAGTTTGACCGAAAATAAATGGTGTGCGTATAGCGGAGAGGAAATTTTCTGCGTGGGATCAGCTAGTTTATTTAATTCTCACAAGCACTGGTATGAACAAAAGTAATTATTAAACTGAGAATATCGTTAAAGAGTGTATGCCTAAGTCAACGATGCATGATGTTTCTCTCCAAAATAAATACGAGAGTTGTTCGGAAAGTAAGTTCCGTTACTGTATAAAAGCAAACGGAGATAGATGTAGACAAAGATACATATTTGATAACGATTTACAAACATTATTCTACTTTTCGACGTAGTCACCCATTACATTAAGGGATTATTTATCGTACAGAGAAACAAGATTTTTGTATGCCAGCATCACAGAAGGTAGCCGCCTGTGAGGCCAACTAGGATGTTGAGAAATCTTTCACTTCTTCAAAGTCATCTTAACTTTGGCCATGAAAGAATCACTTCACGTGCAAGAATAGCTGATAGCCACTTACAGCCAGGTCGGGGCTATACGGCGGATAATTCACTTGTTCCCAACCGAAGGATTCAATGAGCTGTTGTGTCACACGAGCGGAATGTGGCCTGGCATTGTCAGGCAATAAAATGACACCATCACTATTCCCTCGCTGATAACTGTATAGCCATACATCTCACAGATTTCTTTAAGAATTTCGCATGGTCGCATATTCCTTACATTCAAAAAGCGAATTACAGGACGAATTTCACAGTGGCTTGACCTTCTGCAGTCTTAAGCATATTTAGTGCAAGATTTACACATGTCTGTGTTTCACCATACGAATTTTCTGTAATGACGCATAGTTTAGTCATTGCAGACGCAAAACCACATAGGCAGATTAGCGCCATCAATCAGAAGAATGAATTTTTATATTCCGGAACTTAGTTTCCGAATAACTCTCGTATTTTTGGGTGTGAAATAGACATTTTATAAACACAATTAAAGCAAGCAAATCTATTTTATTGAATAAACAATGTTATTAAATCATTTTAAAACAGTTCAGTCGTTGATTAACAAGTATGTCATTCACATGTTGCTGTATGTCCTGTTTTCATGTTGAATGTACATTTTAAACCTTCATCACATATTACTTTCTTTGGTGCCCCATCCTGGAAAAGCAAAGGCAAACAATCTCCGCCTTTCTCTGATAAAAAGAAATAAATTGAATATTATAATAAGAATCTATGAATAATAAAGAAATAAATCTAATAACTCAGTAATAAATATCCTTATTATACTTTGATGATTGCATTTTGCATCAACCATTTAAACGTAAAAGTCACCAGATCTCTATATCATTCATTCTTTTGTGTTCTTAACTAGGAATTTATGAGCAGATTTTAACGAGAAATATGTTTTTAAAAGAAACATATAGTTGAAAGTGTTATTCGAACGTCACTCAACTGGTACAATAACTTTCTGGCAAACATGAAAGACACAATAAAAAAGCTGCTAAAATGCTTGGGATCACAAAAATAAAGGAAAACTCACATTTTTCAATGAAAGCTTAAATTGCAGCAATCATGATTAATTCTTGTGTTTTGCATTTCTGATTCGATTTTGCTTTATTTTAGTTACTATTGTCTGATATTCAGTAAAACTCTGGTTTGAGGAGTAAAAAATATTTTTCTGAAGTTTATTTCATAAATACCAACTGGCTTATATCTGACGCAGAATAAACCTTCTGTGTACATATTCTATTACTTTGTTTTCATCACTAAAAAATATCCTGTCATGAAAATATCACATTCTTAAATAATTTATTTATAAATCTTTGTTTCATTAATTTATTATTATGTTATTAATATATAATAATAAATTTATTATTATAAATCTTTAAGACTGCCAAAGAATATAGACAATTATGTATCCCAGATTCAAAAAACTGAAAACCTATTTTTGGAACTCTGTCTCTGTGGAGGTGAACATGATACCTCACAATGCATCTTTCTAGACGGCTCATCTTTGGCATACGTAACTTCTACAAAAATTGTAGGGTTGTATGAAATTTTGGAATAAAATTCCAATACATGATGCATATTTTGACGCATCATGGGTTTGGTACGTGCTAGATTTTCTTCACTATAAAAAGTATACTATACAAAAAACTGTCATTTTTATAGAAATTTCTTTTATTATTTGCATTGCCATTTCCACTGAATGAAAACATGTATAACATTTAACTATAACATTTATTTACCTGTGAATTGCATCTTTCGTTCAAGGAAAACATTATGTACTATTTAAGTTATTGCATTTATTTACACAAATTTAATAATATGTATCATTTCAGTGTTATAGCTTCGTTCAGTGAAAATATCAACCCCTTCGGTCGGAATTAAGAAATAATAAAGTGAGATTTTTTTCCTTTGATGTATTATCAACTATTTAAAAGAATATCTCATAAATAAAGTTTCAAGCTTGTAAGTGAAATGTTAAAAAGGTTATCCTATGTCCGGTATCCGTACAAAACCGGATATTTCACCTGAAAAAAGATGAATAATCACATAAATTTCATTTTAAAACGGTTGCCAAAGGGTAATAAAATATTTCACAAGCATTTTAAATGGTAAAAAAAGGATTAAATACAAGAAATTACCCGAAAGATTCATCACCGAACACCATTTTGAGAAGAGCAAAGATTTTCTGCAATTATTTTGAAAAAACTAAGTAAATGAAATGATTCCATCCTCGAAACGAAAAATTCTTATAAAGCTTATAACATTAAGAAAGTCGATAATCAAATAAAAAAACAGCATGTAATTTAATCAGTTATTGAATTAATAGGAGTAGTTCAAAGTGGATGTCCGGTATACCGGACATCAGGTATGAAGGGGTTTCTTATTTGAATGTATTCTTATTTGAATTTTAAGACGGGGTTAAAGTAATTTTTCTTCGAATATAAATTGTAAAATTACGGGCTGAAAATTCGAAAATTGCGACATCAAAAAGCAACTGTCACAAGTCGTCCCTATAGAAAGTAATTTTAGAGTTCTTTAGAGCATTTTTATCGATACCAATCGAGAAAATTTTGTAGCATAACACACGGGCGTAGTCATTTGCAACCAAACTTCATATCATCGCTGTTGCATTAAAATGGTGTACGTCAAAAATCACGCAGGAAAACATACGAAACTTTGGTATAACGGCCGGAACTGCTATCGACATGCGGCATTTTGTGGCAACATATAACCGCAATTATATATCGTATACAACAATTTGAGAACAGACACAAACTAACCTATACAAACCAATAAAATGTTTTAGCAAATTTGACATACGAGAATTTGATATAGCATTGTCGATATGTGACGAGGTCACAAATGTAGTGGCTTAGCGACGGCAGAGCAAGTAGGGAAAGATGCCTCGGGCAGTCTTAGGGGGCGCAATGGAATCAAAGCATTACTACGTTTATGGCACTTTTCAAAGCAATATATGACGAGGGGTGTAAAAATAATACCATTCGTCAGGCGCCATTTGCGCTTTCTAAGCCACTGGTCACCTATTGGGTGGATCGCGACTAGTGGACTGGGGGGAAATCATATTATTCCCTCGGCATCAGTTACCATCGCTACGTCACTAGCCATTTTGCGGATAGACCCGGACCTCGGGCTAATCTCGTAGGAGTTTACATAGAACACCGGAACTTTTGTGATTTTTCTAGCAGAATGCAGGTTGGTTTAGCGAAAGTTAACTAATGCAACCAACTTCTCGACCAGAGTTACAGTTCCTCCCTTCGAGGTTATTTTAATTTATTATTTGTAAATATAAACATTCTAACCTGGAAAAGGTATATTGCAAATGTATGTAAATAGAATCTATCTGTAAATAAAATTCGGAGACTACAAATTGTCTGCATTCGCCTCGAATTTGCTCAGCCATAAAACCACGACCATAGGCCGTGAAGCTACAACATTAAAACACATTGTTTTGTCGAGGCTGCTTTGTAGGAGCTATTTTGTCTTGGGCTATTTTGACGGGTCAAGGCTTAAAAGTATATATGAATATAAACGTACTTAATATTTTCTTGCAAGAAGGACAGCATCCGCAGTAGGTTCCGCGTTCTGCATACTTTTCGTTCTCTGAGCATGTTACTGGAGCACATGTGACGTTGTCGCAAACATGTCGGCAGTCATCAGCAACTGCTATCGCCACTCCGATCAATAAAAGAATCAGAATTTTATTCATACTTTTCGTTACTGTAGAAGGAAATTTTAAGACAATATAGAGCAAGTGCCTTCCTAAATGACGGAAACTTCTAGAAACAGAAAAAGTTAGCAAAGATTAAGTTTTGTTTTTAAGATACAATTCAAAATATAAACTATTAAAAGTAAGATTGGAATATAAATTGTTATAAACAAAGTTAAAATATAAATTACTAACAATAAATTTAAAATATAAATTATTAAAATAAAATAAAACATAAATTATAAAAATATTTTAACAGCATTTTAAATTCTAAATATACGTAAGTTATTCGTACAGAACATGAATAAAAAATTTATTATATTTAAAACGCAAAGGGCTATTTTGCAAGCCTTAAGAAACATGAGAGCCAAATGAAACGCAAGAGGCTAATGATCCTCAAATTATAGTTATCATAATTGTAAACAATATCTAAATAAAGAAATTCATGACAATTATTATATGAAGTCATGTGTTTGCCAAAAATGAAAAAATCCTATTTTTAAGGGGAGGGGGAAATAATTCTTTTACTTTTATTAGTTTTTCTTTGATTTTTATTTTGTATGCAACGGGTAATTAATTTGATGTCTGGATTTACACATTACAGTTGTTCCCCAAATGTATAGTGCAAATTGATAACTTGCATTTAAAAAATTCTTTTCGTTCTAAATACTGATATGTCACAAATTTAATAAATTCATTCGAAACAATAAAACGTTCTTCCTGTTTTGAAATTAAAGAACATATTTTAAGTAAATATTTATTGATGCAAGCATTATTATATGTATATAGCATAATTCACAAAAATTAAAATAAAAACGAAATTTTAAAAAAATATTATTATGTTTCATTTTCACTGGTTGATAACACGGTTGACTTTCTATGTCTTTCTTGGTGGTATATTTCATTACATCTTTTAGTACTAACTTGTTCATTGAAAGAATTTCATTATTAATTAGCAACAGATCTATTTCCCTAAAACAAAGGTGTCAAACTCGCCAACAACGAATATTTTTGGAGCCCAGCAAACATAACCGCTTGTAATCAAATTTTAATAAAAATTTCATAGATTATTTTTAAAACTCCAAATTATGCATTATTAACGAACCACAACATTCGCCAACGACTAATTACTAGTTACCCCGCCATTAACAGCGATTATTTTAGGAGCCAATAATAAAATAAAACAGCTTGAAAGAAAACTTTTCTGTGTTTTCTTCGATTTTCTCCGTAGATATAGAATCAGTGCCTAATCATACGCAAACGGAAGTAATTGAGATCCAGTGCTGTTCAGATTTGAAGGCAAAATTCAGTGAAGTTGGGATGCTTGAATTTTACAAATATTTTTCTGCTTGGTTTCAAAATATTCGAAAATCAGTCTGCTGTAAGATCCAAAATTACTGACATTCACTTTGGATCAGTTTGAAAGTAACCACTGCGGCCAAGATATCCTCCGAAGTAGGAAAGATTTTAGCAGAGAAGAGATGCCAATTGTCAGGAAAAAAACATTAACTTTACCGGTATTCTTGTTCTTTTCATACTGAATTTTAGAAATAAACCTGCGTTTCAATAATTTTTTTTTCGGCCGACATAAACGTAGACCTTGTTTGTTTGGCCCATACTAGTGTTTCAGTTTCACATCCCTGCCCTAAAATAAACGTTTCTTTGAGAGACTCCAAACAGCAAAAACCTAGAAATTCGCAAACTCGGGGAAAGCCTGGTATCGATCCTGGAAGAGATTTGAAGAAAAACAGACGAATTTCAAACACTAAATTTGAACTGTCATGATCGAATTTTACTGATCATTCTAAATAAAAACTGATCTATCTTGGGAAAAAATATTTTTTAAAGCGTTACTGAAACATTACCGATATCGTGTTATTTAAAAGTCGCGATAAGCACATTTTAAAAACGAATCAAATCTTCGTTGTCTTCTACAAAAGAATTATTTTTAAAAGATTTTTTTAACTCTTGGACTACTTTTCACAACGCAATGTATTAACCACTATACGATCATGGCCATTCTTAGACTACCTCCGTGACATATATATATATAACAATACATATTATAGATAATAGTGTGTTATAATTAATTTGACCCTACTCAGACCTATGCAGACAGTGGCGGCGACTGAGGGGTGCAGTGCCCTAAATGCAACACTTCCGGATAAAATGTTCCAGTGATATTCATTGTCAACGGCTATTTCCGCTAAAAATCAATGAGTAAAATAAGTCTGATGATGCGGCTCTGTATTTTACGAGCTTGAGGTTTGCAGCTTTTAACACCATGTGGATACTGAACGGATACCGCTTTAAAATCCATCATAAAACCTTTCCAGCCATGGACCAAGAGATAGACAAATTCATGTGACAAAGCTCGAGTATTTATTAAAGCATATCGAAAACAGAACGTCTTGTCAACCATAACAACATCAATTTCTTAAATGGTTTATTTCAAATTTGTTTTTCCCATTTTCCTGGCAGCACAATCAACTCCATAGTCTCTTCAAATTTGGCAATCTGCTTTTTCAAACAATTCTTCTCTTAATAATGAACCTCGTCCTTAAACCGGAAGTATGATGTCATTTTAACTCGCCTGCTCATTGGCCATTCATGTATTACACACAGATATTTACTGTTTGTTGACCCTCCACCAATCTGCAGTGCATGTAGAGCTCCTTTAACCGTACGTCATGTTTTAATCGATTCTTCTATTTTTTAACAGAGTCCGATTAGTTTACTAACAAAGCTGTATTTTTAGAAGCTGTTTTTAGTTAATTCTTTTATAAATACGATAGATCTTTTTTTCAAAATATAATATCGGGTAACTTATTGCTTGTTTCTTTTTTCGTAGCAAGAATACGAGTAGGACACGTTATCCCAAAGAGTAATAATAGACGGACACGTGTCTCCAATCCCCAAAATGCCTTCAATTTCCATATAGAATCAGAACAGGCATCACTAAACGCTATAAACATTATCTATGGTGTGCAGTGTAATGAAAAGTGAGGTTTGCTTTTCAGATCATGACTTCTCAAGAGAATTTTACATTATCAGTTCACATAACCACTCAAGTTGGTCCAGCTTGAGTTATTATTCTCTGCGGCTCCTTTTTTTCATGGAGCAAAAGAATTAGATCGGAGAAAAATAAGTTTTAATTTCATGTGCAACTAAGAATTGCCATTACACGTTGATAGGTTGTTGCCTTCGTCAAGAAATATCGGTGCATTTGTAATACGATCCATTGTCAACCTTGGCAACTCGCCAATATAAGTAACCTTCATAAAATGACAGAAAATACAATCAAGTCCTACAAAACCAGCACATTACTTGTGTTGTGAAATGGTGACACGCTATTCCTACGCCTCATACTAGATATGACACTGCAATATAATGTTTCTGATAACAATGAATATGTTGACACATTAAGTGAAGACATTTCTCAACAGACAAGAATTTGTTTGACAGATATGACGCACATTGTAATCGCTTATGAAAGCGCGATATGAAACCACCAATGCCAATGCTAAGAATTTCCAATTCGGCATGATGTTAAATTTATATTTTATTATAAACAGTTAATATCTGTTAAAGCTTTGAATTTTCAGGCACTAGGCACGAAAATGCACTAGGGCTCCAATTAATAAAAAGTCAATGAATAAATAAATAGTCTTTGATTTTTAATACACGAAAGGGATATAGCATATATTCTTATCTAAGTAGTAATATTTAATTTCTAATGCATTAATAATAATCTAATAATGTAATGAAATTTAATTTTTCTTGCTTTCATTTCAGCAAATTTATTACTTACCTCAACTTTCAGGGGCACAAGCAATATTTCGTGATAATAATTTTAATGACTGTTTAAATCCGTAAAGAAAAAATATATTTCGTGCTGCCATCTATTATCTTTATTAGATACTAAAACGCGTTCTTTCTAATAAATCTTCAAAAACTACCGCCTGGATAAGAAATAAGCTGATGAAAAGGTGGTTTCGACAAGAAACCACCTTTTGTAGGTTTTTTGTGATCTTGAGAATGCAGGAAATAAATATGGCAAGATTTCATATTCTTATAACAGCTTCTGATCTACGCATAAGTTAATTTGGTGCATGACCGCAGGCATACGTCCAGTTGAGCGGATGCTACTGTTGGCATTCAAAAGTAAACAAACGCTTAAAACTTTTCAACATTCTTGTTTCTAGATTTTTCAGGTTGGTAAAATATAATTTGATAAGATTATTATTATACACATGAATATTTAGCCTATATTAGATTGATTTGAAGGACAAGATTCTCATCCCAATGGCAGAGAAATTAAACATTATTAACAGAAATGAAGTAGCTGTGAAGATGAAACAGAAGTAATCGAATAATAATAATAATGAAAAATTCTTCTCGTGGAAAGGTTTTGTTTTCAGAAATAGGACAAAACTATAAAATACCTGCAACGCTATTTTGCTTCTAGGTTATTAAAGACCTTTATATTTAAAAAATAGCATTAATTAGTCTAAAAATTGGCACACATATTTATCATATTTTGATGAATTCATTAATTTTCATTCACATTTTACTGAATTAATACTATATAAATGGTGAAACAAGTATAAATAAGTGAACAACTTGATTTCCGAGAGATAATTTTTGCATAACTATGATTTCAAAAATTATGAAAAGGAGTTGATTAAGATATGTTTATTCATTTGTCATTTTTATGAAAACAAAAACTGCGTACTCACTTTAAGAAAATTCTAAACTCTGTAAGATTTTGTCTGCAAAAGACAATATTTAAACAGCAGTTTCCCATTTGCCGAGTCATAGTTTGTTGAAACAACTACATCTGTCTTATGACATTTATTACAGTTCATAAATTTTTCAATATCACTTTTTTTAGCTCTTCTAAGTTTGGCAATAAATTTTAATTCTTCTAAGGAGATGAATGCATTTTTCGTTAGATCTATTTTTGTTTGAATAAAAATATCATGTTTACAATCAAATGATAACTAATGTAAAATAATGTAACCTTCACTCCCTGTGATAATTATATTCATATTAAAAAAATATTTTATGTATTGGGCACAATGAATAAAATAATTTTTACGACAGACTATTTTATTGATGATAAATATCATCTTTTGTGTTTATATCAGGTACAGACACTTTATTTGAAATATGTCCTTTATTAATTTTATTTTTATATATATTTTGTTCGAAGCTGAAAATGCAATATTTATCGAAATACAGTTACTCTTATGTGAGAAGTACTTTGATAACCCTCAAGTGGCCTTAAGTAGCCTTTGAAGTAATTGAAAGGAAAATGATTCTTTCAGAGTTAAATATCTGCATGATATGAACATTATTTTTTCCCTCATAGTTTAAATGCAGCATTAGAAAAAAAAAACATATTTTGCGTAAACTAAAAATTTAAAACATTGGAACTTTTACAGAATATTTTAAAAGACTAAAAAAATTTTTAATGTTAGGCAATTTAAAGTCTAAGGCTAATTAAGATCTTCCATGGGATACGAAAAGTGGATTAAAGAAAATTTGATTTTTTAGAAGAAGATATTGTGTTCCCTTCTACATTTATTTTGATATTCCCCTTTATAGACTATTCTATTGATGATAAATTTCATATTTTGTAGGGGGAATACAAAGATGTTTCTTATAAGTATCAGCATACAATTTCTGAATTTTGCTTCGTAAAAGGAAAAATCCTTAAGATATGTAAATCATCGTTTACATTTTCATTGGTTGATAAAAATTGCTTTGAAGTAAAACAACAAACGAAATTTTTTTCAAGTATTAACAGTAAAGTTAGAAGAATAAAAATAAAAGATATATTAACAGCAGAACAAAAGTAAATGATATTACTTCATCAGTGAAAAGGTAAAACTCCGCCCACCGTAGATCCAAAATTCTCATTAAGAAAAAAAAGTTTGAATTTATACTAATTGGAAATTTTCAAAAATTTAAGCGTATTCTTAAAAGATATCGAGTACCAGTATGTTAAAAGCATTAACAAAATCATTACTACAGGGTTGTTATAGTTAGAGTTCGCCTATGGAGAAGGACATAGATCCGCTTCTAGGGATCCAAATAAAACAAACTACTAGTCATACTTTTACTAGAATGTAGGTATGTATTACAAGTGATGAGCTCCATGAAAACCAGAAAAAGAAGAAGAAGAAAGATTAAAATTAGGTGGCGATGCGCCAAATCCGAGGTGATTTTTTTTATTACTGAAGAAAATTTGAATAGCTCATTTGAGCTTAATCTTTATTTATTTATTTTTATTTTAACTAAAAAATACTGCGAAATTCAGTTCTGAACTTACTTCCAATAGTTTTTTTTTCGTTCGAAATATCTTCTTTAGGCAAGAAAGAGCACCATTTCACAGTATTTTTTTTTCCTTAAAAAAGGTAAGAAAGATAGAATAGATAGAATTTTCAAGAAAAAATAGATGGTGTACTTTCTCGTAGATTTGTGGATTCTCGATGACTGTACATTATTTTTTTATTTTCAAACTTTAATTATTAGTTAATCGGTTCATTTTAATTAAGTTTTTATTTTATATGTTAGGTGTTACCAGGTAGGGAAGTTGAGAAAATATTGATTCCATAATATTTATAATAAATTAAGAAGTATAATATAGTTTAAGGAGTAGAAAAGAATAAAAATAAAAAAGTTTTCAGAAACACATTTTTATTTCCTTAATAGAAAGGAAAATAGCGTTTTTTTATTATCTAAAATCTAAGCGTAAACAAACAAAATCGTAAAAGCATAAAGCGCTGAAAACAATACGATAAGAAAATTTGTCACAAAGATTATCAGCAGAAACTTCTTAAACATCCATTAAAAATTAAAATACATTGGGTAAATAAAAACTATTAGTTCTTTGGTCTGACTTGTATCTGATTTATATTACCGACTTACTGCACATCGTCATAAAATATTAAAATCTTGTTCAAATTCCAAGGAGGCTTACATTCAAAATTTCAGTTCTCACAGCAACAAACTATAGTCGAAGAAAATTTTATTGTATGTACCTGCTAAGCAACAAGTTGATGGTATTTCACTAAACATTTTCATATGAAATAAGGCATTCTCAATGATCTAGCAAAAAGAGAAAAGTTGTCAACCTTGAAGCACCCTCAAACTTCATATTTGTCTCTGACTGATTTCCTGCGAATTTTAAAATCTAAAGTTGTTCTTTCTCACTGAGTTGCAATCTTGAATGTTGGCAAGAATTCCAATAGATTATTTCTTATTTATTGTTGGCTCAGATCAGACAAATCAAAAAGTCTGGTTCTTGCACCAGAAAAATGCAACCAACTGTGTGACCACTCCTTATTTATTGCGAACTGTTTACTTACAGAGCATCACTTGTGGAATGATCAATTCCTTATAAATACAAATAAGTACTAAAAACAATTATAGTGACTTTTCTCATAAAATAGTAAATTTAAACATTTATCAAGATATTTCCCACTTTTTTAATCCTGCTGTAATTATCTTTTTTACCTCTAACGCAAATGGTTTCATGTTGATGGTTTCAAATGACTTATTTATTGTTTTTTTTTTCAAATCTGCGCGATTGCGTTTTTGAAATGCTATATATAACAGAAATCGTATTTCTAGATCCTGATTTACCGTGTGAATTTTAATTAACCTACAACTTTAATCTGAAATAATTTTTGAGTCGATGCAGTAGAAAGTTCTTTTATTGAGAAGAAAATGAGGTTGATAATATTTTGAAAGGGAGAGTCTTCAGAGGTTACATAATAGCACAGCATATTCAAAAAAGTGTCAGATACGGATTCAAGGGTTTCATTTTTCATGCTTGAAAATCAATCGCTTATAGCATTTTTGAGGATAATAAGGTCTTTCAACTTCTTGTTGAAAAAAATGTGAATTTTATATATGATCCCAAAGACAGAAATCATATTGATAAATATCTAGTGAATAAGAAGGTCAATGCAATGCACCATGATAACGGCTTGGCTATAAATAGACTGCATCTCGCGTTCCAAACTCACTGTTAATATCTTTTGTTGGTTTTTAAATGTTAAAGACCATTCCAGTATAAATAGCATTGCATTTTCACCAAATAAATACTACTTTTTAACAATAAAAATACGATCTTTAGTTGCATGCAACGGTTTGGAAGACATTTTGAAAAGGTATGAAAGCTATTTGAAATAATTTCCTTTTATTTTCTCTCTAATTGCACGCATTCGTAGGAACATCGAGTGAAGCTCTGAGAAGTTATTTCAGTTCTACTTCAGTAGTGCAATTAAAATCTACACTGAATTTTTTCACTCAAATGTACTACGTAGACAAAGCATACGAAACTCGTAGCATAGCTATCCGACCTATCTGATTAAAAAAGTATCTAATTAAAGTTTTGATATGAGTTTTTTTAAGATGAATTTTTTAAATTATAACTGATTATACCCATCGAATTTAGCGTCTACGATTCTAAGCTGTAAAAATCAGTTCGAAACAAAAATTTAAATTTTTAAAAGCCTTCGGGTAACAAATTTTGATTATCTTGAATAGTGATTTAAATGATCATGAATTGGTGAAAGTCTAGAAATCAACAAAACCTCATTCCACACAGTTTTGACAAATAATCTGCTGACTCATCACGTTGAACCAACCAACATTTGTACCTCATCTCTTGACTAATGAGCTAAACATGAATCGTATCACACCTAGTCAGGAGTAGCTGGAGCAAATGAGGATCAATTTTTTTTCTTAAACATGTCATCGTAGCTTTCTAAAATTGACTCTGTGGTCTTTCCTTTGTTTCCAAAATTAAAATTCACCTTCAAAAGTCGAGTATTCGAAACAACAGGTAAGAGCGAAGATTTTTTGGGTTTCCCCAAAAAATTATACGCAGTATTCGCTTCATTGAAGGAAAACATGTTGGGAGCAGTATATAAATAAAGAAGAGGAGTATTATGCTCTCACCAATTATTTATTTGTATTTATACGGGTTTTGATTAAACACACTATATATTCCATTGTAGCTTGGGTTTGATTTGAACACAATTTCAGGTATTATTTCTTATTATGAAATCAAATAATAAAATTTTAATTTAAAGTGATGAAAATCTTGACAGAGTTAAATAATAAAAATAAATCCTCATAAGTAATCGTCCCCATTGAAAATAAATCCTAGTCGAAGAATATATATATATATACTGTTTCTACGCCAAAAAAATAGTTCTTCTCTTTTCCATGTTAAAGACTGGGACATTTACATTCAATTAGTATTCATAGGAACGTGGTACTTCATTAGCAATGATGAAACTAATATACATTAAATATCAAACAAATATTGATAAAGCAGCTTTCATTCCTTTCCCATTAACGGTAGACATCTGTCGCTAAACTAATATATGCTTCACGCAATCCATACAAAAATCTGAATAAAAGTTTTGAAAAGCTGCATGCAAAGGGAATATTCATCCGAATTTGTGAAAAATCTATTCAGAATACAAGCACCCTCACGCACAGGAAAACACAAGTCAGAATAAGTAAGTTTCCATTTTTCAGTCCTTTTGAAAAAGTTAGTATTTGAAACAAGGTTTGGAAAAAAAATTAGAATTCTATTATTAATACAAATCTAATTAAAATGTTCTTGTCCTACGTGAATAACTGTTTCAAAAGGAAATTCAAAAGAAAGATATCCATAAAATTTTCTTTGCAATTTTAGTTATATGCCATACAAGTAAGCTATTGTCAAAAAGAAGATAAGTATTTTGTATGAGTGTGTGTGTGTCAAATCAACACAAAATGTGTATTCCTTGAAAATATATTTACTAATGACTTTTATAATTTTAAAAACTCAGATGAACCACAGACAAATTTTATGAGCAGGTCAGACGACTCATTGCTGCGTAGCAACATGTAGGCGCAAGCGCTAAGTAAGACCGCCATAGGGGTCGCTGTGATACTAGAACACAGAAAAGTACAAGATGCCAATTAGTGTTCAGCACAGATGTCAGAAATATCACTAGCAACTATGCCAATCTGCCGGCAGTCGATGAATATTTTTTCAGCTCTAGCCAAATACTTCTACTTTGATACATAACGTCCGATGAATTGCTTTAAAAATATGTTAGTTCTACATTGGTAAATAAAATGGATATGTGTTTTAGAAGAAGTAACGTTTGTTAACCGTTCTGCAAACAAATGAACGCAGAACAAATGAATTCTGAACGCAGGAGTAGAGGAGAAGCAGGGACAAATGAGCTCAGAGCATAGCATAATGTTACCCTCTCCCACGGTTACATTTGGCTTTCACGCATGATTAAAAAAAACTGTGATATTTTCCGTTCATATCGCCGACAGAAAATGGTGGAGCTATCGATGCAACCTTGTCACCTTTGCTACGTCACTGCATAGATGAAATGCCCAACAGGTTTTAAGAACACGACACCACAGGGACTAGACAGACACAAAGTATTACAATGCCCAGTTATGACGTCGAAGCAGAGTGATAGACGTAGCCCAACGCAAAGGCAGAAGTCATTCACATTAATCGGCTAGCTCCATACCTAGTTAATGAAGGCTAATAATCATAATTCTATGTAATGAGACGGCTGAGACGTGCAGTCTTTGAATAGGAGAGCTATGCTACGAGTCTGTCAAACCGTTAGTCGTATGGTAGGAAAAGGAGATTCAGGAAGATTCTTACTAGATGCCAAGCCAAAGACCCGACCTTGGCGAACAACAGACAAAATGAAGGTTCTGGAAAATGCAGAATTAGGCCCTATATCTCTTAGGAACAGAGATTCTTCCAGAGAATTCCATGTGACGTCACGCAAAGTCAAAGAAAAGCTGTTATACCCGAGGTGCTCAAACTAGCTTAACCTCTCTTGTAGTTTGGCAAGCTGATAGACGGCTGAGGCGTTATTGATAGTTTGCTACTATTATTTATTAGTGATTTGCTGTCTGCTTTGTGTTGTTAATTTCTACAAGTGTGATTTTATGTTCATAGCGTTTTCTGGAATATTCGTGAATAAAGCGTCGTTCTTCATTATCCCTTATGAACTACATTCACGGTCTGATTTTTTTTGTAACAATATATTCTAAATAATTTATGTAATAGGAAACAAATATTTTTATGCGAATAAAATATAATAATAATATTATGTATTTCAAGCACATTTTTTCCTTGAAAATTCTGGGAACTTTCTTAAAAAAAACTTGCTTTAAAATGTTATTACAAATTAAAATTCGGTATATTTATTTCTGCGTAAAACAACGGTCTTCTTGCCTTTTTTGTCCCAATCCTGCCACTCTTTGTCTGCTTCTTTCTGATGAGGCATAACTTGTAATAGGGTTTATTCATTGGCGATGGTTTTATTTCTCGAGGTAATATAATAATAATTTTTTCCCATCCGAAACATCTACAGGCCCGGATTAAGTCCTGTTAGCATATAAGCAATGCAAGTTTCGGGACCCTCCCCAACTTCCAAAAAAAGAGATTTATATTTATTTATTTTTATTCAATATATTTATAAGGAATTTTTAAGAAACAAATACTTGACAAACTAAGATAAGAAAACGTTTCGTTCAGTGACAACAAACGGTTCAAGAGAACTTAGTTTCAGTATCTGCGAGTAAAAGAATGAATTTAAATTTAAAAGTGATTTTAAAACAAAATGGTAAAAAATACAAATAAAAATTTAACACATTCTAAATATTCTAATACAAAGTTTCCCAGGCTGTTGATTTATGATGCAAGTCAGTTAAATAGGAAACAAATTGGACTATACTAGAATAGAAACGAATTTCGAAACATGAAAACAAATCCTAAGAACAATATTCTGAAATTTAAACAATGCATGATTACAACTGGAATAAGTTCGAGTGCAGGGATCTTGTAAATTAGATGAAACACGAAACATAATTATCCTAAAATAATGCAAAAAAATTCCTCGAGGTCTCTGGGGACGCTAAAAAAGTCCTACTTGCTCATTTGATAATCCGGCCCGACATGTTATACTTGTAAGACTTTTACGAAAGATTTTTAGTATATTCAACTAGAACTGTAGCAAAGAACCTACTCATCTTAGTTAAATTCACACTGAAGAAAGCATGAGATAGACCTAAATTACCAGAATATCTCATCACAACTTTAATAATTTTTTTTAAAAAATTAACCCTGATTGCAGTAGACCTATGACTGATAAATTGCAGATATATCAGTAGTTCTCCATTTTAATTTTTTTTTTAGTTTCTTACAAAAATTCTAACATCAAGATCTGATAGAGAGCTGTCTAGAGATTCAAAATTATCTCACAATGACAAGTAATCAATATGTAATGTATCAAGTTCCTTCTTCAACCAATAAATTTCAGTCAGAACAATAAGTGATCATTTTTTCTTTCCGTCTCTGAGAAGTTTGATAAGGTGGTCAAGAATTTTGGAACATTACAAAATTACGCAAACAATATCTAGAAGGTGTGGAAAACAAAAAATGTCTTTACCAGCTAGGAACAACAAAGGTTAATAAATATCGATATGATCCCCTTTGGTTGTCGCGTGGTTTGTCCAAGCAAATCGATTTCACGGTATGCATTTGTGAGCTCCTCTGAGACAGCTATGGATTGAATAACAGCTACTTCAGTTCCTGCAAATAGGTAAATCGTGTCTGACATGCAAACTTTGCACAACCTGGTCATGAAAAATCTCCAAGGGAATTAAATCTGGAAATTGATCCAGAATACCTGTCCAGCTCTCAGCCATAGCAGTACATCTGAAAGACCTTCGCAGACGCACAGCAAATTGGGTACTGAGGCCTGGCATGTTAGCCCCCATTACTAGCAGCTCATGCAACTATCTCCTTTGCCAGGGGTATAACCTTGTCTTTGGAGATGGGCCCCTGACAGCCACACCAATTATTACTGTATCCCAATGGGAACGAGTTTACTTATATGGCAGAGCTCTCATTCTCCATATTTGAGATGCCCTCATATGATTAAATTTGGAAATCGATGACATGACTTCTCATTAAAATGTGCTCTATGAATTGTCATACCATGTAGCGTCATTCATTGGGTTCTGTAAATAAGATATGTAAAACAATTCTTAAGACCATGTAGGATAAGTGAGACATCGAAAAACGCTGCATTCCAGTTACTTCTTTCCACAGTAAATACGTAACTGAACCAAAGCACAACAG
>BGPR01004557.1:0-14973 GCA_013235015.1 Araneus ventricosus | reverse complement strand
CAAGAATTTGAATGAAATACCTAATATTAGAAATAATTTTACGAACCTAATATTTGGTATTTCATTCAAATTCTTGGTTTATCATAATATTCAGGATAAAGGACAGTGTTTTTAGCTTTATGCCAGCACTGTTCGCAGAAAACATTATGATTTCACTAAT
Organism: Araneus ventricosus; assembly: GCA_013235015.1. Classification (NCBI taxonomy): domain Eukaryota; kingdom Metazoa; phylum Arthropoda; class Arachnida; order Araneae; family Araneidae; genus Araneus; species Araneus ventricosus. The sequence goes on along the minus strand of BGPR01004557.1, from coordinate 14,813 downwards.
TTTTTAGCGGTTCGTATAGATTTTACTTACCCTGATGAGCATCTATCTCCAGTCTCTCCATTTTATTAATGGAGACTACAGTCTCTCCATTTTATTTCAACATTTATTGATTTTCAAGACATTGATATATATATATATATATATATATATATATATATATATATATATATATATATTATAACATTATATATTCTCTTTTTTTTATATATATTATATATATATATATATATATATATATATATATATATATATACAGGATGGTCATAAATTATTGTCCACAGCCAATCTACTAATTTAATTATTGAAAACTCCAAATATTTGAATTGCCTTTTTCAATAGTTTTGATTACAACAGAGTTAATTTACATGTTTAAAACTTACCATTTGCTCTTAGTACCTATAGTATTTTCGATTTTTTAGATTATATTTTAGATTTTGTTTTATTAAAAATGAAGTTTTTTCATAGATAAGTTGGAGTTTTTCCACATGCTACTTGCATGTTTTAAGCACTATTACTTATAGGACCATAATTAAAATTTGTTTAATTAATAAACTTTTTGTTTTTGCATTGCATTTTTTATATGATTTGTTTATTTTGTTTTGAATGTTCATTGCATTTTTGTTTATAGGATAATAATTTAAATTTATTTTAATTAATAAATTTTTAGTTTTTGAATTGCATTTTGATGTCTTGTTTACTTTGTTTTGTATGTTCATATATAACAAGTTATATTTTGGTTTATATTACTATATATATATATAACTTATAAACTAATTTTATAAGTGTATTAGAAGGGGAAATTTCTTTTATTCTAATTATGTTATATATATTTTCTAAATATATTTAATTATTATAAATATTATCGATTCTTATAAGCAATTTAATGCACTATCAGGTGGCGGCATTCATGTGGAATCAAAATTTAATTTAATTAATTCATTAACTAATAATTAAATTCTGAAAATATTTCAGATAGTGTAATTTCATCCAGAACACACATGAGTACAAAATTTCAAAACTCTAGAGTATTAGGCAGTGAGGAAAAATCGATTACAAATTTTCATTTTAAATTATGTACTAATAACCAACAGCATTTTTGAAAATGCTCCAGTGAAAAAAATGTTAAAAAGCAATCACCTTCATGTAATGCTTCTTCAATTTTGGATGTTATGTAAGTATGTGTAAAAGGCTACTATGAAAATGTAAATTTAAAAGCGGCACTAGAAATGAAAATTTATTTAGAGAATCACGAAAAAGTATAATAAAAACGCAGAAGTCTTGAGATGTGTGGGAATGCTTAAATATAGCTTCCACACACTTGCAGTGGCCAAAATACCTGATTGTATTAAAAACACGGCTCCTGACCATGACTTGGTACGCTTTCTGGCATACGCACATATTTTAAATTAAATCTCCTTTTAGGTAGATTCCTTATAGGAAGTCTACTTATTGCAATGGTTCTCATGACAGGACTTCCGGAAAATTTCTGCAGATCTTCACCGATCATGACCCCTAGAACCCAAAACCACCCTTCTTTCAAAAGTGTATGTATATAGGTATATATAGTATATGTATAACGATTTTGCCCATGTTATAACTGAAGTAATTTTGATTTAATTTTGACCAGCGTGGGATATGTTGTAAGGATAGCGAAAATCTCTGTCGAGTTCGTAGATGGGCTATCCAGCTCACAGGGGGTGGAAATTTTCATTCCCCCATAAATCCTTTACAACTGAAAATAGAAAGAAAATTCAAATTAAGCGAATTATCGCCTTATCAAAGCGAACAATTTTTGCATTTAAAATTTTACGATAGCTGCAGTTGCTTAGAAGTTATGAGCTGAAAAGTGATTTTACCTCCCTTACCCTCTCCCAGCTTAAAGTGCCTTTCAACCTATGCATGTTACCACTTGTTGGAAAGCACTCGTCATTTGCAGTCTCTTCTACCCACTTTCATTCTTGCAGCTCTAATCCTTATGAAAATAGAGGGCGAAATGTTCTTTTCCTGATATATCCGGACTAAAGCAATCTACCTTTGCCTTCCGGCTTGCCGACGGCAACTGTAACTTTTTAATTGTATTAACATTTTTATCAAAGATTTCTTCCTAACCTTGAATTTCAAGGGTAAAAAAAATTCAATCTTAATGGGTGATTTTAAGATGAGCTTAGAATACACATTGCATGAAAACGCGACACTCGCTACACTTGTGCGTCGTCACAGCAAATATGAACGTTATATACAAATATGCGACTTCATCTCTAACTAGGACTAAACATATTGCTCAACAAGTAGCAATGTTTCGTCTTGCAGATTGAATTACTCCTATTTCCTTCATCCTGACATAACTTTTTTATTTTTAATGTTAAAACATTGCTCATTTCGCCTTACATCTTAATTGCCCTTGCACCTTAAATGATAGACTAAAACGATACCTAAATAAATTTCAGATTTTTCAAGAATTAATACTTGAACAGTTTAATACATTTACTTCAGATTGAAAGTTTGATGTTTTGTTTCTCTATTTTTCTCCCTTTAGGTTATTCTATCGAAATTGAAGAGATGATTAAGCTAATCATTTTGATTATGATTTTGACTTCAGCTGCAAACGAAAAGACTTGTCCAGAGCGCAATATTGATTGCAGGGTTGTGCGCTGCGCAAATGCCTCGTCTCATGGGGGTTGGACGAAGGGGATTGATTCGGATTCGGGACTCGATTCTCGAGATCGATGATGATTGGAAGTCAGTTCTCAGCTCGAGATTCTGCACTTGTACGGGGGTCCTTAGACCCCGTGGAAATTGGAAGCCAATCCTTGGCTAGATAGCTCTTTGGAGAGCTGAAACGCATCCGAGAATTCCTTCGGAATTACTCTCGAAATAGTGAGCGTTGCATACCTCACTGCCAATTACCTGCCTTGGTAATTCACATAACTCTTTGGTAGTTACTTCGACTATTTGAGCGTTACAATACCTCAGTTTCTATTTCCGGCCATCGGACTTTGAACCCGCCCTGAGTTGAACATTTGACTGAACTTTATCAGTTTTCCTAAATCGATTGCTAATCGATTACTTACGAGTAAACTCACACTGATAACTGCGATTGAATCCAGTTATGAGCATTTGACTTTTGACTCTTGCGATCTCATCCGGAGTTAGGCAGATTATTTGAATAATTTTCATCTATGTAAATTTTCTTGTAAAAAGTTCATTAATCAAGAAACGTAATTAAAATTAATGTACTGTATTGCTGTGTCTTGTGATATCTGATCGGACCCCAGTATCACTGGGCTAAGACCTTACAGCTTATTTAAGTATACCTTCATTCAACACTTTTGTATTCAGTCAAAAGAATTTGGAAGTAAGTATACTGAACACTTTTGGAGCAGAATGTTTCTAATTTTTCATCAAAAATTGTCTGTCTTTAAAATAACATTGTGTTGTAGCGTGGCAGTTAAAAAATAACTTTATATCTATAACAAGTTTTCTATAAATGCGTTGTTAATAGAATAAATAGGTGGATATTCATCTCCTTACCATATGAGTTTTTCTTTTGCAATCCTTATTAATATTCAGTTTTTATAATTTAAAATAAGTCTTTAAACCTTTATATTGGGTTAACTCCAAGAACTTCCTATAATCACAGAATCCAATGATTATCTGCGTATTGAAAAATTCATAAAAATATGTCATATAGAGCGGTGATTGTAACTTCATTCAGGAAACCCGAAAATTATCAGAGTTAAAATCGGACATAATTTCAAGTAATTAATGGTGCTAATGTCATACAAAATAAATATAAATACTAATAAAGATAATTTTTAATTGTTGAAGAGTTAAAAATACAAAAATAATAAGAGACAACGATAAGAAGTAAGAATCCGGTGGATGACTTCATAAGATGCCATTCATCCATGCAGATTCAAAATTAGAATAGGTTTTCTTCTAGTTTTGAATCTGCATGGATGAATGGCCTCTAATGAAGTCATCCACCGGATTCTCACTTATCTTTATTAGTATCTATATTTATTTTGAACTTCGCAATTTTTTCCTTGATGATGCTGCACTTGAGCACACCGATTAAATTGCTTCTATTATTTTTTGTCTTTTTAGATATTCAATCCTTTTTTTTGTCCTTTTAGATATTCAATCGATATTCAATCGATATTTTTTGTCTTTTCAGTTATTCAATCCTAATGCCATATACTCATATGCGTACACACATATTTTCAAAGAATTTCGTCAATAAAGCAAACATATCTGTTTTAAAAGAATTTCAACGATAAAGTGAAGCAAATAGTATTTTTCTTTTAATTTTATTAAAAATTACTTCACGCTTCACCAGAAGTGTCCCTAAGGTGAGTCGACCTTGTGTATGCCCAGAGCCTCGGGAGCTAATGAAGCCCCGCACCGAACGCAGTTTTTGAAATTTTAAAATAATTAAGAACTATTTTAAGAACCGTAATGTGGTAAGAAAACTGTTCGACTTAATGATGATTTCCATTTAAAAAATAAATCATTCGATGGCTTAAATTTGAGTGAGATAATAGAAAAGTTTTTTGAATTAAAGGAAGGAAAATAAAGTTATAACATTGATTTTATTTTTTTTTTCATAATATTGTTAATGCGTTAAAAATTGAATATTACTATTTACATAAGTATAAGTTTTGTATATATTTCCATCTTATATTAAAAATTAAAGATTTTATTTATTTATTTACTTTTTTATTTTCTGGGAGCTCCTCTCCCTATTTTTGCCTAGGATCTCAAGAGAGGCGCTTTATTTTAATACAGCATTTCACAAGGATACTTATCCTTTCAGTTTCTCAGCATGTTTTAGAATAGTTTCTACGTTAAGATTCTATTATTTTTTCGGAAAGAGGGAGCAAGTTAATAGCTGAGTTGACATTTTTCTTCGACAAAAATTAAAAACAAAGTATAATCAGATAAATATTTTAATTTAAATAATATCCTTGAGTTTAAATTTTTAAGTATTAGATTAGAACCTGAATTATTTATATTAACAGGTGCCGGAGATTAGCAGAAAAAATGTAGTTTGTGGACAATTGCGACTTTTGGTAAGCTATCTATAAATTACTTCATAAATAATATAAATTATGCTGCAAAGTACTACTAAAATCTGAAGCAATATGGTTTTAAGAGGGATTTTTCTGTCTAATGAGAAGGAATTCTTGAGACCCTGCACAGCATCTAGATTATTAATGTTTAAGGATGTTCTATATTCTGTCATAATATCTCCCTTATAAGTGGAATACAAGATAACTAATGAATGTATCTTTTCATAAATTCGATAATTTCTTGATTAGAGGAAGTAAGATATCCACAATTCGAGTGAAGTTAAAATCCAAATTTCAGACTACATCCCAATCAATCAAGCTCCTGAATATAGTTCAAGAAAATATTTATGTTACAAAATTGCTCGACTCATTACTATATAAACAATGAATCATGTAATTTTTCTGATCATAAGTTACCGAAGTGTAACTGTATTAATAAATATATCATAATAAAAAAATAGATATAGTACCACATCAGCCCCATTACATTTAGTTCAGTTGAAATAGAATACAATTCAACACCAATAAAATTGAATAATTATTTTTCAAACTAGATTTTTTTCGAACATCCTTAGAATAAATAAAAAATTATTTTTTTAAATTAAACTTTTAGTTTTTATAAGCAGCAAAACGATTTACAAATAACGGCAGCATCACAGGTGGAATTCTTCATGATTTGTGAGAGTTATAAATCTTACTTAATTTCTTCGCTATAGTTCGGAACAAAAGGGAAGGTTCTGCTTAACTTCAACTTTATTTAGTTTTTTAAAGGATTGTCTGTCTTCATGTATCGTTATTATCGATAAAAGTTTCGATTATTTTGAAAACCGCAAACGAGGCATTCATTAAAAGTAACTAAAACATGAAAAAATATTGTTTTTAGTTTTCTTAATCGTATTTTAAAAGTTTTTCTCAATACTTTTAAGTTTCACAATGATTCGTTTCACTGTTACGTTTTCAGAAGGCTTTACTTAGAGAAAAACTCTGACGAATAGGAACATAAATAACTGAACACACACATTTTTTAGTTTATTTTGCATAACTAAATCGTATATGGCTAGCCCAGATGAAAGTAGGACCACGGCTCTAGCGGTATTATTCCGCGTGCTGGAAATTTGAAATTTCTCTGGAGATTCCCGTATATGGCGTGTGGAATCCTGGGCCACAGTAATCCCTAAAAACGGAAATTATTATCATGCCCCTTCTCTATGCGATGGGGAATTCAATTATTTGGACAAAACATGAATTAGTGAGGTCCAAAGAATATAATCGGTAATCTGACGATTTAAATGTCATTATTCTAAATGTTCTGTTGTGTGAAATGCGCGTTCGTGAGTATGTTCATCATGTGATCGTCTTTGGGAAATGCAATAAAAAGACTGTTCATTTGAACTCTTGAAAATAACAAGAATAAATTGGACCTCAGGCTTATCGCCACATGTTGGGGGAAATCTATCATAGAGCCTTTAGCTTTGGTGTTTCGCTCAATGAAACAAAAGTGACAAAGCAAGGAACGTCGGGCCATGGATTCCTCCAAACAGTCTTAGCACGCAGGAATTAAATTTTTGTTTGCAGAAGTTGTTAGTGAAATCAACATTTGCAAAATAATGCGTATGATACCGAGTGTATATCATAAAGTGCAGTGATCTTTACACTAACGATCAAGTGCGATTGACCAATTCGCGGTATGCCAACTGACCTCACACGCCACGAATTTTCTTTGATAAACGTCACTGCACCATCAGAAAACTGCATTATTCGATTTACACTCAGTTTCATTCACATTTTCATTCCACTTCAAATGTCAATTCCACTAATACCTTCTACCGACGGGAATTAAATTACTGCCCGCTAGCTTGCTTTTAGGAATCCATAGCATGACTTTACTTGTTTTGTTGCTTCTTTTCCACTCAAATACAAACAACCGCTAACAGTTTTATACCAGACATTTCCCGATATGAATAGTCATCAGAGTACCCGAGAAATCTCAAAGTTATACTACATAAAACAATAATGCTGCTGAACTACTGTCTGACTTTTCATTTGGACGTGCCTTATATAGTAGAAAATTAGTTATTGAGACACAAAGAGATAAATGGAAAGATTTCCTTTAATTAGAAATTTAAAATTAAATTGTCTTTATTTGTTATAGCACTTAAAACGAGATATTTATTTGATATTTTAAAAAAATATTCATTCAAAGAAATAAATTTTCTCTATTTAATTACGGATTATTTTTATATATATTTCAGATAATGAAGCTCATTCCCCAGAAGCATGGAAGTATACATTTTGTAGAAAGTCTGAATGGTTAAAATACGTTCCGTCATCTTCAAAATGTATTAACAAGCAATAAAATACTATTCGACGCAGACTATTTTCGTCTCCTGTATAAGTTTGAGAATAATTATTTATTTGAATAAATTATAAGGATGTATTTGTCCTAAATCAGTTATTTTCACTTTATACTTTACTCCACTTTTAATTTAGAGTAAGTTTATAACAGAAACGAAAAATTAATTAATGAATTCGTGAAAATAGTTACTCTTTTTGAAAAAAAAGAACACAACGTGAGGATGATCTGATGTTTTCTCCATTTTTTTCTATTTTTCCAGATCTGCATAATAAGAATTTTTTTCTGGCACATTCTGCGAAAAAGATATAATCTATTCAATATCGTTTCTCTGATGAGGATGTCAGTTTAATCGACAACGATAAACTCCGGAAGACCAGATAAGGTTTTTTTCAACTTCATCAATGATTATTTATAAAGATATTCAATTTTCATGCGTGCTCGTTTCTTATTTCTTAGAATTAGTTTTCAAAATTACATGTTCACGTTTCGCCTCTTTTCTCAACTTCCTTCAACTCATCAACAAAAACATAATTTTTTACTTTTCCACAATTTTCCTATTCTGTTGCAGTGTCAAAAGGATTAGTTTTTATCCTGCTTAAAGGAATAAATATCAATCTACAACTGGATTTTTAAGCTCATTTATACGTTTAAATAATATTAAATACAATGCCAAAGTTATTCTTCATTGAAAGCAGCAAGAAGACTTTATTCTATTAAGCTTAATATTGATTATTGTTATTATTTCCTATTGTGTCAGATTCATGTTTTTTGCTCAACTGAGAATCAAACATAATTCTTATTCGATTTCGAATCGTTCATTTGAATATCTCACAAGATATTTTACTGAATGTACACTTTCATTTTTGTAATATCCTTGATTCAGCATCTCCTTAAGAAATTCCAGCATTTTTAATAATATTGTTACAAAAATTGTTCTGTGGGTGTATGGTGTAAACAGTCCAACACGCAGGATAATGCAGAATGAAGGTTTATTCACAAATGTGCAGGAAAACATGTAGCACGGGTAACAGGAAGCAATAGATCTTGCACAGATTAGCAACGTAAACAGACAACAATTCACAGGTTATAACAGTTCAGCACTCTGAGATTTAGCAACAGAAACAGTCAGCAAATCACTAATAACGACAATAACAGCTCTTTCAATAGCGCTCAACTCATCGGCTTCCTAGCTCGCACTGCAGATGAAACTCCAAAGTGGTTCCAGTGGATTAACACACACCTCTCTGGTCCAAGTGCGGCCCTTATATACTCTCACCGACAGGCCGTGACGTCACATGGAGTTTTCTCGTACATTCGAGCGTATTTTCTTTCCTAATAGAGATATCGAGAAAAGGGTAGCATTTTCTGGAATCATAGATTTGTCGCCAAGTCGCCAAAATGGTCGCCAAGATCAGGGGTCAAGGAATGGCCGATGCCCGTCACTCCATGCTTACCCCTGTAAAACTCCCTCCCCAACTGTAAGACTAGCGAAGCAGGAAAGCGGCATTGCATCTTTGTAACAATATTCTTTGTAACAACCATTATGATAATAATTTTATTTTACCATTTTTTCATCTAGTCCCACCCAGACGTAGTTAGATATATCGAAATTTTCGGAACTCGATTAGAACGTCATCAAACCTAAAAATGTGTTTGTGCTTACAAAGGTAGTGAGCTGCAAAACTGATGAAACAGTGTGCTTATTGATATTAGTGTGATAATTTCGGAACTCTTATAATGAGGCTTTCTTGAACACATACCACAGAAATATATGAATCTCAATGTTGATTTATATGCAGATTGCCAAGTCATCAAAATTTTACCACTTATCATTCCAAACAAATTTCGAGCACTAGAAATCTAACGAAAGAGCCAACTCTTTTTAAGAAGTTTCATAAGAAAGAATTTGGGTAAAAAGGGTCCTTGCTATTTGGCATGATTTACAAGAAATAAAATCTATTATTTAATAGATAAAATAAACAAAAATTTTAGATACATTTTTGTACTAAATAAAATAATAATTTGCTCTGTTTCAAGTAAAGGAAAATTTCTACAGACTAAAAAGCAACTTTTATCGAGGGTCTAGAATGTTTTTTTTTTTACTTTCCATCATCTTCAAAATGTATTAATAAGAAATAAAGTGTTACTTTGAGAACTTTGATTATTCTTTCTTTCATGATTATCATCATAAACGCTGATTTGAATATATGAGGTGCCAACTATTATTTTATTTCATATATTTCTTGCTCCAGGTTAGAATGCAATGCATTTCAAAGTAAAAACAAGCAAATAATATCAAGCATGCCTCTAAAGGAAGAAAAAATGCTTATAATTTCAATATATGTATTGTTACAAACATGGAAAGTCGCTTCCCAGCAATGCGAGTCTTATGGTTGGGAAGAGAGTTTTACAAGGTTAAGCATGGAGTGACCTCAGCGACAGTTATGGCACCCTGACCTTGGCGACCATTTTGGAGATTTGGCGACTTTGGCGACAAATAGATGATTCCCGAAAATGCAACCCTTTTCTCAATATTTCTACTAGGAAAGGGAATACACGAGAAAACACCATGTGACATCACGGCCTGTCGGAGAGAATATTTAAGGACGGCACTTAGATCAGAGGAGCGTCTTTATCGACTGGGATCGCCTTGGAGCACGAATGCCTTTGGAGTTCTACCCGCAGTGCGAGCTGGTGAGCTGAGCGCTATTGAAGGTGCAGTTATGGTCTACTAGTTGTTTGCTGACTGTTTGTGTTGTTAGATAACAAAGTGCTGAACTGTTATTACCTGCGAATTGTTGTCTGTTTACATTGGTAATCTGTGCAAGAACTATTGTTTCCTGTACCTGTGCTACGTGTTTTCCTGCATATTTGTAAATAAATTTTCATTCTCCATTATCATGCGTGTTGGACTGTTTACACCATACACCCACAGTAAGATATATTGCAACAGTATTCTCTATATTTTATAGTGATTCGTTTTCATATATGGGTATATATAATATATTTAAATTATTTAACCGCATTTTCTTATTATGGGGTTCGCTGTAGAGTAGTTATTGTAATTACTAGATGTAAATTTAAATAGAAATGTTACATATATAAAACATACACTAAACAGATTATTCATCTGGAGCAAAATCATCATACAACACTGAGTTGGACTCTCATGAGGTGAGCACCGTTCATTTATCATATCAGAGCATTTCCTAGAAAAAAGTGTTTCTTATTAGTGGAATGTTGATTTGATTATGTGTCAATATGATTGCTTAACGCAGAAACAAATTTTTTTCGAAGAAAATGTCAGTTTTCAGGTTTTATATTATTAATTGTTCTTTAAAAGCTTCTACAGAAACTGAAGTTATTCATAATGTTACTTAGAAGTTGTAGGAAGCTTCCAAGCTTATTTATTACAAAAAATTAAAAACTTCAAAATGACATTGTTGAAACATTCCATCTGTTTTTGCAATAATCTAGTTGTAAACTTTCTTCAATTAAAAGATTCAGATTTTTAATGAAATGGCATTATAAAATCGCAACATATGCAGCTCTACTCAGATGAACCACAGACAAATTTTATGAGCAGGTCAGACGAGTCATTGCTGCAACATGTAGGCGCAAGCGCTAAGTAAGACCGCCATAGGGGTCGCTGTGATACTAGAACACAGAAAAGTACAAGATATCACTAGCAACTATGCCAATCTGCCGGCAGTCGATGAATATTCTTTCAGCTCTAGCCAAATACTTCTACTTTGATACATAACGTCCGATGAATTGCTTTAAAAATAGGTTAGTTCTACATTTGTAAATAAAATGGATATGTGTTTTAGAAGAAGTAACGTTTGTTAACCGTTCTGCAAACAAATGGAACATTCTGAACGCCGGGGGAGAGGAGAAGCAGGGACAAATGAGCTCAGAGCATAGCATAATGTTACCCTCTCCCACGGTTACATTTGGCTTTCACGCATGATTAAAAAAAACTGTGATATTTTCCGTTCATATCGCCGACAGAAAATGGTGGAGCTATCGATGCAACCTTGTCACCTTTGCTACGTCACTGCATAGATGAAATGCTCAACAGGTTTTAAGAACACGACACCACAGGGACTAGACAGACACAAAGTATTACAATGCCCAGTTATGACGTTGAAGCAGAGTGATAGAGGTAGCCCAACGCAAAGGCAGAAGTCATTCACATTAATCGGCTAGCTCTATACCTAGTTAATGAAGGCTAATAATCATAATTCTATGTAATGAGACGGCTGAGACGTGCAGTCTTTGAATAGGAGAGCTGTGTTACGAGCCTGTCAAACCGTTAGTCGTATGGTAGGAAAAGAAGATACAGGAAGATTCTTACTAGATGCCAAGCCAAAGACCCGACCTTGGCGAACAAATTTGGTGACAAAAATGAAGGTTCTGGAAAATGCAGGAATTAGGGCCCTATATCTTTTAGGAACAGAGATTCTTCCAGAGAATTCCATGTGACGTCACGCAAAGTCGGAAAGCTACATACCCGAGGTGCTCAAACTAGTTAACCTCTCTTTTGTAGTTGGTAGTTAGCTATAAACAGTGTGAGCGTTATTGATAGTGCTGCTACTGTTATTTGCTAGTAGAAAGGTGTCTAGGGGATAAAGGTTCTAATTTGATGCAAAATGAAAAGAGAGTTAAATCAACTAATTTATAGTATTTTTAGACACAATTTAAACATTTAACTATTTACAAAGGTTAAAACATTAAATCATAGTAAAAGTTCACCTCGAGATCAGCAATCCAGGCTGAATTCATACTTTACTTTTCGCTCAGAAAACGAGGCCTAAACAAATTAGAACGATCGCCGGTGAAATCCAACATCGAACTGATTTAATTCACTGCGAAGGACGTGACGTCACCATAAAAAACAGACGATTTTATTAGATGGTGCCATCTCTTACAATTTTAAATGAACAAAAAAATGCTAAAGTTAGTTTCTCACAAGTTCTGCCATCCTGCGGTATCACATGACCCAGGATTTTACATAAACAAGCCATAATCAGATATAGGCCGTTAACAGCTCTTTAAATTAATACAGTTAAAAAGATAAAATTTCATTATAACATTTTAAGCATGTGAAAGAAAATAACACTAATGAATTCTCTGCAGGAAATATTGATAATAAAGAAAGAGAATAGCTTTCTTATACACTGTGTTCTAAAAGAAGTGGAAAGTTTTTGTATAAAAAACACAACATCTTTCTATCCTGGTGAGTAAAAATTTCATTAGATCAGCAGATGAATTCGTTAGCCAGGACCGTCATCATTACCTACTTTTTACTCATATCTATTTCTGCTTTGCCTTTATGCATTGCTATCTTATGGTCCCAAAAAAACTTTTGGCCTTACCATCTCAAACGTCCAAATTGTGTTCTCTGAATGACCACTAAGTACCCTCTCTTAAACTTAGGGGCATTCCTTACATTCCTCTATCATGGTAGCTTCTTTTATTCTCCCTTCTGTATCTTCTGGATATTTTTCTTGCGATTCTTGTCGTAGTTCGTCTCTCTGTCGTTCCTGCAGTTCTTCCATCATTTCTCCAATAGTTAGATCTCTGGGAGATTATAGTCCTCCTATTCTCTCAATGCATGACGCACATTAACAATTCAAAATGGAGACCACTTAGTACTACGATTGAATGTACTATTAGAATTTTTGAAGTGGGTCTACGAACTTGGAACCCCTTCTTGGTTGAGCTCTGCACTGATCCAGTTTTGGTCAAAGGGAATAAAGTTCGGTGGCTCATCTCGACTTGTTATTTTTCCTCGGGTACTCCGGTGGTGATTTGAAAAATGCTGGATGTTTTGCATGTACAATATTCCAAATGTCTTTAGAGGTGAAAGCTTAGAGCCTCTGTCTGTATTATTTTTGCAGGATTACCAGAAAGTCTTTGTTGTACTTAAGCTTATCAAGTATCTTCTGCGGAAGTAGATCTAACGAGATAAAGCCAAGTAATTTGGTGAAAAGATCCACTATTGTGAGGATATATGCTGGTATTTTTTTGTTGGTAGAAGGCAAAGGTCGAGAAATCAACGGATAAGTACTTACAGCTCATCTTCTTTAGGAATGGGTTGAGAACTCATCTTCTTTTCCGCTCTTTTTGTTGTCAAAATACATCGGCACACAGTTGAAATTACATTTTGTACTTGTCTACTACAAATTAGGTATAGAAGAAGAATTCCTGTCTGATAACTCCTTCCGTTTTGGCAGCGGGAGAAAAGTGTCCTTTTCTCTGGAGGCTAACTATTATTTCAGTTTGCATATCCTCTTGGTACAATATTACTAATCGGACCATCAACATATTTGTAGAGATTCTCTTTATCCCGAAAATCTGAATCTTGTTTGATCCACATCATTGATCTTAAACTCTGCGTGTATTCATCTTCTTGTTTGTGCTCTTTGTTAACCTTGACGGTTAGAGGTATCGCTCATAATTATGGCGACCGGATACCTACATATAGTGACCACATGTGTCATTCCTTGGCCGGAACGATGGAATATTCATCAGTAAACTCTTCCAACAGTAATGCTCCTCTCTGCGCATAATAATGAGTAAATTCTAAATCCTTCTTTTTGTCATAGTCCTTTGAAAAGGCTAGAACAATCCGTTATGATTTTGAAATGATTCCCAATAGGTAAGTTGAAATTTCCTTTAAATGCGAATTGACAAGCTGAGAATTCGCAAGTTCAGCTGCTATTGCTCCTCTGCTGGAGTAGTTTTCAGACGTATATTGAACAGGATGAACAATTTTTCCATCTTCCATTCTTAAGGTAGGATCGGCCTCCATTCGTACTCTGCTGGTTACGTCCGTGTGCAATTCGGTTGTTTTTCCTTGCTGGAAAATGCTTAATACTGGACTTTCAGTTAGTAATTTTCTTGAGTTTTTCAAACGCTTCTATTTGAGGTTGTTCAAAGGACAAATGATTATCGCTTCTAATTAGATCACTAGAGGTTTCGCTATTTAAGTACGCTGGAATGAATTTTCGAAAATAGCCGCAGGAGTCCAAAAAGCTTTGTACTTGTTTGACTGTTATTGGTACTGGAGACTTCTTGACGAGCTATTGTTTTTTTGCAACTGAAGGGACATGCTTCCGTTTTCAATCAAATGCACTCCAAAAATTCCACCTTCTTCTTCTCAGGAATTGACATTTCTTAAACTTGATCTCCAAACGCTATTTTCGAGGCGACTGCAAATACTTCTCTTCAGGTTTTCTATGCTTTCATCTTCATCTTTAGCTGGAATGAGTCAAATCTCCCTATAAATCATTACAGGGCCTTTACGCATGAGGTTCTCTGAGTGTATACACATTATCTTTGGAATACACTGGAGTACATGCACCGAACGAAGTATGCCA
>BGPR01004556.1:87256-106232 GCA_013235015.1 Araneus ventricosus | reverse complement strand
GCCTATAATCAGCCTACTTATTTTTCTGCATCCTGGAATTCCTACGGTGGCGATAAGTATTAAGTGTATGCCACAGAGCAGTTTTCGGATCGGGGTTGGTTGCACAATGTACCACAGGGCTTGGCCACGCAGCTCTCAACAGCTTGGTCGGGAGCTCTTAAAATCGTTTTTTTACAACTAATATCTGTATACCCTAAAATCCTGCTAATAACTGTATATAGTGGAAGGCTCCACAAAGGATTCTGACACTATATACAGTTATTAGCAGGATTTTAGGTTATACAGATATTAGCAGGATTTTAGGTTATACAGATATTAGCAGGTTTTTAGGGTAACTTAGCAGTGTTATACTACTTTTAGAATGTCTAGGTGTTATATACAATGCCAACGGACGTATATAATTATATCATATTTCATACTTTGCGTAAAAACGCCTGGCATTCTATAAAATGACCAGGTGTTCAATAGAATGCCGGCGTTTCATACATTGACGGTAACGTACACATTTTTGGAACATCCCGTTGTTTAATTAATGCCATAATAAAACCATTAATAAAATGATTATTAATATTTAAACTGTTAAGTAATTTAATACTGGCTTAACTACAAAAACTGCGAAATCTACATAACTTTACAAGTCGCCTTAGAGTCTAGAACATTTCGTTTAAGAGTTAACGAACGAAGCTCTTCTGTCATTTTCTCCAAACAGGAAACTCGCAATTACGGCAGTTACGACACTCTCCGCAGTTAAAAAGCGATTGACGCCAATTTTGCACTCAGAGCAACGCATAAAACTCCTTTAGTAAGTTGGCACTCAAATCAAAGATGGATATCGAGCATGTTTAGAAAGTAGGTAAAGTGTGCTGGATTGAAAACAATCAACCTGGTTGAAGTGGAGAGCCTCTAAAGAGATTGGTAACCATTTCCTTTTTTAAACAGTCCCATTGATTTTACTTTGTATTAAATTGAGCCATAAGTATTTAATGAAAAATGAACGCGTATTAAGGAGTTAATTCAAACTCGAGAGGAACGCTTAAAATACGCAGTTCCGCACTTTAATTTTGAAATCCATCACGCGTCTTTGAGGAGGAAAATGGACGTGTCGTCTTGACACAGCTTAAGACAATGTGGGAGAATGTAACTAGCATGCGGCTTTGCGATGCTCATTTGATTATGAGTTCACGTGCATAGACCTTAATCTCGAACTGTCTACCATCGTTTTTACTTTCTCGTATACGAAGAGAAATATTGTAATCGTCAAAACATTCGAACTGGAGATTTTGACGAATCTCCACTCTTTAGACCTCCCTGAATTCGAAAAACACAATTTTGGAATTATGTCTGTCTGTCTGTTTGTGAACAAGATAACTCCAACACTATTAGAGCTACAGGGGTGAAATTTCGTATGTGATCTTTATGCATAATTTGTAGGTTTATATCAAATTCCGCACAAAATCCGTCCACGGGAAGTCTGTCTGTCCGTTTTCATATTAACACGATAACTCAAAAGCTTGAATAACTAGATGGATAAAATTTAGTACATAGTTTTATCATCAAGAATGTAGGTCCGTATCAAAATTTGGATCAAATTCGTCGACGGGTTGATTGTCTGTCGGTCTGTAAAATCGCTTACTTCTGAACAGGATAATTTCTAAAAGCAATGACTTAGATAAATGAAATTTCGTATGTAGTCTTGCAACTCTACTTGTAAATTTGTCTCCAGTTTTTCTTCAAATCGGTTAAAAAAAGGCGTGGAAATTGCATATTCGATTTTTTCCTTATTCTACGACGCAAAAGAAAAAAAAGGCGCTAACGCGGGTGTGTTTTTCCTACTAGTGTTAGGGAATACCGCAGCTTTCTGGCGCTCGGTGTATTTTTTTCTCCCACCCGTGTTAAGCGTAGGCGAGAAAGTTTCGGGGAGGCCACTCCCGCTGGTTATGTGTAATGAAATAAGCGAGTTATATTAATCTGATATCATTTGATCTATCTAGTCTATGTGTAGATCTAGAAACTATTGTGCAATGCATGCATATTCTTGGGATATGACTAACATAGGGATTTTTTTATGCATAACACTATGTACTATATTCATTTTCCCCCCGAAAATGGGATAAAAGTTTTTATGCTAAATTTCGATTTGTTTGTTAAAATTTCTACAAAGATCGTAGAATAATTTGAGTAACAAACAACCCCCCACACCCCTATTTTAATTATTTTATCAGTTATCTTAATTATTTGGCTACTTTACTTCAAATCTACTATATTGCAAAAGCTTTTTTTTAAAAAAATGAAATAAAGCAGAAAAAAACCAGATACCTAATATCGCAGTATGCAAATAATGAAATTGAATATCGCTAGATTGTACGTAAGATATGATCAATTGTAATAAATATTATTTCGTTTGGTGCAAAGTCTCGGCAATCTATTTTAAAATTAAGAAGGGTAGATTTAAAAAGTTTTTTATTTTGTTTTAATATTTTACTTAAAACATCATCATGCTTTAGGAAAAGCTCTGTTGGCCTCAAAAAATATGCCTAAATAACATCAATAATAAGGAAATACTGCCCGCCAAACACACGCTAAGGGGAAAGTTGGCAACTGCTTTAACTTCCTACTGATTAAAATTGACATTAAATACTTTATATTAAAGAAACAAAAAGAGAAATGAAATTTTTCACAGTCTTTTCAAAATAAATTAGTCACATAACTTACTTTCCTAATACCTGCTGCCACAGATTATGCTTTTATCAGATATTTTAATACATAACATTATTTTTAAAAATATATAAACTAAAAGCATAACATATTGTTTCAGATAATTTAAATATATAAATGCCTTAACAACACAAAATTAACAAATATCTTACAAATGGTCTCTCACATAAATTTCGGTATTTTAATAACTGGAAATTTTTTTTAACATTTTAAAATATAAGTTTCATGTTGATGAAATTATTTCGTGTTAAATGTTAAAAAATAATAAATAATTAGCAATGGGATAATTAATTATTAATTAATCAATTAAGTAATAATAAATTATTAAGTAAGTAATAATTTATTAAGTATTAATAATTTATTATTATGTATTAACAATTCATTATTATTAATTATTGTTATTAATAAAATTAATAATAATAATTAATTCAAACTGAACAATAATTGCATTCATTAAATATTATACTCTCTACCATACAACAAAGTTTTAGCATCATCAAAATGCTCTTTCAAGTGTGGCCATAATTTAGTATTCAGAGGCTACTTTGAGAAGAATGCTGTTTTGCAGCAACGCGAAAGCTATTGGAGCGCGGACGTCGTAATTTTGAACCTCGTTCCGATGATGATGGCAAAATCTCGAAAAAAAACCCTCCCTAATAAGGCACGGTGCACACATTAGCTTTGTGCTGAACAGATCATTAGCGACAAAATGTCGGAGAAGCAATTAGTGACGTTAAGTACATTGATAGCAGCTGGGCTGTGCACACATAACTCCCGCGATGCTGCGGTGACGAACAATTAATTAGCGATGTCTTTCAATACTACTCAATTTCTATAAATATAACTCACGCCTCACTTCTTCGACATTTTGCCTCCTCCCCCATCGCTTAAAAAAGTTTGCATCGAGTATAAGCTCTCAAATTGTACCAGTCGGAGGGCGTTTGCCCGATGTAATTAAATATGTACCAGACACAAACACACCACTGATCCTCGATACTTTTAGGTCTCAAACCCGCGTCCCTTAGGTCAAAAAGCTAATATTCTGCTACTAGGTCTCCAAAGTCTTCTAGCATTGTACGACGTGGAAAGAATAAATTTAATAAGTCTCGTTATTTTAGTTTTACTAACCTTAAGAAATAGGAGATGTATATATGGACGGGTCTCGTAACTTTAAAAATTAATTCATGATCCAGTAGCCTACTGTTCAAGCTTCCACACCACAAAAACGAAAAGACATCTGACCTTCATCGTAATGTGTACCAGCCCACCATATGCGGTGGATGGAATCGGGTTTCGAACACAGATCCCTCCGGTCGCAAAGCCGAAAGACCATAACGGCAGTGTTTTGATTTTCGCCAAATTTCTATGCAGTTATTAGATGTCGACACTCTTATATCCAAATGTCGGATGTCTTTTCCAAAACATTTTCTCGATTGAAAACACTCTTATAAGTTAGCTACACCTGCTCACAAATTGATGTATGTTTTCACAAAATGTCACATGTCTCTTGTGGTCCCAGATGTTGCATCAAAATTTAGCATATTTTGCTGTGTGCGGGTTTTGACACGCGATAAAACAGCGACGTTATGTTATATAGGAGTGGTTTTTAAAGAGTTGTGTGGATCTTTATAGTCACCGATAATTTTTTATCCTAAAATTCTACCCTTCTGAAGCAGGAAGGCATTATTTAATGACGAGGTGAGATAAAATGGCATTGTTATCGGTTCATTATATCATTCAAAACGCTATCAAAGAGTAAAACTAGGAAAAAAATTGAGTAAATATTTGCACCTCAGCTAAACCACTTATCAACGATGATTTGATATTGAATTGAAGAAAAAAGGGAGAGATTTTTATTTGAAAGGCATATTTTCAGGTAGTTACTTACAGGATGGAAATTGAATTCGAAACAAGAGCTGCTCATAGTGGTATGACCCACAGAAACGTAAGGCAAAAAAAACCTTTTGTCGTTTTTGATAGTCTTGACGTAGAGATAAGGCATTGTTTTACTACCTAAAGAGATACTTTCAAAAAAGTAAAGAGAAACAATAGATATAACGCACTGAAATACTTTTAATGTGCTTTTTCAGGCAAGTGTAATAGAAAACGAGAGCAATAAATGTCTGGAAAAATGCATATCATCATTGGAGCATGCAAAATACTGGGAGTTTCCAATATATGGAAAGATAATAACAAATTTTGTTTCCAGAGCTTTTAAGGTGTTTAATCATATCTCTGAAATCTTAAGAATGCTTTATTCATGTATATTTAAGAAAATATACATATAAATACGAATTATCTGCTTTTGAACTGAACAAGGAAGACAGGAAAAGCCTGTTCTGCCTTTCAAAGGTTTAAACTACTTTCAACTCTATGAGCCCTATCCCGACTCAAACCGCCCCATTCGACAGAGGTCGGACTCAGGCGGTTTCGGGCACCTCAGTGAATTTTACGGAGAAAAAGTGGTTCCTTTCTTTTTTGACAATTGATCGCCCAAACTTGGGTGTCGTCCTTCTGGAATTTCTGTAAAGAAAGGAAGGATTTCATTCTGCTTTCGTGAACGAAAATTTACTTCAATTATTGAGGTACTGGAATTCTCACTCTAGCCGAGTTCAGAGAGTTAAATGCAAAAAAGATCGATTCATTTACTTTAAAAGTTAAGTTTTTTAACCTGACAGCTAAAGGATCAAAATAATTGGGCGGTCGGAGGGAATGCATTTCTTTTTATTCACAGCTATATTTTTTCTTTCTCTAGAATTTCTTACAAATGTATTTTGTCTAGCACCAAATATTCAAAGGTAGTGCAAACGTCAAAAATTATAAACCTCCGGATTTTAAATAATCTCCACACGTTTCAGACGTAGTTAATTCGGAGAAATTCAATTTTGGAATTATGTCCGTTGACTTTACTGTTTCTGAATGCGATAATTCAAAAATAGAAGGATGTAGACCAACAAAATTAGGCATGTTATCGTTTCCAATCGATGTCATATTTGACGAAATCCGTCGAAAGCAAGTCGGTCGGTTCATCAGTCAATGTGCATATAAACACGAGGACATTTTGGACAAAACATATCAAAGGTTTGGTTGATATACTTTTCGTTCTATTCGTGCACATGTGAACTGCAAATTTGATGACTCAAAAACCTGACCAGGTAGACAAACAAAAGTTTGTCTGTGAAGTAGGCACAAAAATTGCAGATTTGCTTCAAATTTTAGACATTATCGGTCAAAAGGAAGATTTCTAAAACGCGTACTCGATTCTCCTCATTAAACAACGAAGCTACACAAGAAGCAAGCACGAGAGCTATTTTAGGCGACTAAGCAAATATAAATATTAGATTTTTCAGTTTATTACTAACATATTTCAAAAATTTGATATTTTTTAACATTATAATGTTTTCTGGCTGGCATTCTTTCTGTAAATAGCGTGACCTAAAAAACGGTACGCACAGAACGCAACGACTGATGAAATCAAGCCAGACGAGGAGAAAGCGGACGAATCGAATCTGAAACATTATCATCATACTATGTTTCGGTCTGGAGATTCGAATCTCATTCATTTATATTGCGCGCTTTTACCGCTCTTTTTTCTCCACGTTTGCCGTATTGAAATTATAGAAGTGAAAGAAAAAGTTGTGAAATGATTTCGTAACTGAAGGAGAACGTGCATTTTTGTATGTAAAAGGGTTTGGGAAGTTAAAATTAGCTCCATGATGCTCATTTCCGAATAGCCCACTACAAGCTCATATGCTATAAATACAGAAATACAGTGTGTCCGTAAAGTCATGGTGCAGTTATGAACGCTTGTTGTGGCGAACAGAAACGAAACGGAAGGTTGAAACTTGCGCTACATTGGGCAATATCCCAAGAGTGTCTGGATGTAGTGCAACGGTGTGCGCGCGCAGGTGATGACGCAACACCACGCACCTTGCGGAGCCAACTGTGACGTCAAACATCTACCTTGACATGTTGCAATTGTAAGCAGTTCCACAATTTCCAGGAGGTGTCATCTTTCAACAGGACGGCGCTCTTCCACACTACGGCAACATTGTTCGTGAGTTTCTGGATACAACATTCCCCCCCCCCAGCGGTGGCGCTGTCATGGCATGGCCACCACGATCCCCTGGCATAACCCCATAAAATTTGTACTTGTGGGGTTATGTGAAGCAACATGTGTACAGTGAACGTATCAACGAAATTAATCATTTAAAACAGAGAATCACGGACGTTATTCACTCTGTTACACCAGACGTCCTTACCCGTGTGTGGGAAGAACTGGACTATCGTTTAGATATGAGTAGGGCGACAAATGGAGCCCACATCGAACTGTTCTGAACAGGTATGCAAACCTGGAGAGTTTTCCTTTTATTTGGTGAAGATGTCACCAGTCTATCGTGTTTCTTTGCTTTCCTGTGACCGGTCAAAAGTGCACCATGACTTTACGGACACACTGTAATAATTAAGATGAAAACTGAAATAGACAGTGCCATAGACACACTCGCATATTCTGTCTCCATAGACACGATCTAGAGTTTAAACCCGAGAAATGCATTCGTCGATAAATTCATTTCGCTGATAAAATCAGTATTCTATGTTCATTCTCTTCCTTTCATGCATCTATTTTCCTGCTGATTGGAAAATCTTATTAACTCTAATAATATCGTCTTAGGTGGCATCTTGTCAATGTGCGCTCATTGTGGTAGAAATCATGAAAACATTTTAAGTACGCACAGGAAGCAAATAAATGCCTTCTTTATTCAAATAGTGTCTCTATTATTTGAAAGCCATGATACATTTTAACCATGCATAATGGTTGTATTCTATGGAAATACAAACGAATTTAGAAGAAAATGTCTTTGATATTTAAAATACAAGGTGGTCATAAGTTATTGGACCCATTTCAAAAATTAATTTTTAAAAAACCCTGTAATGTAGCAACTTCGTTTTTTTAAATAAGAGTAGCTCAAAAACTTTTTTCAGCTAGGTAACGCTCGGTTACGGCGCACTAAATCTGCGCAGCCCAACGAAAGTGCCAAAATGGCTACCTTGCAGCAGAAGGCACGTCTCTGGTTCCACGAATGCGAATCATTTGCAACAGTTCAAAGTATTATTCGGTTAGAGTATCGAAATTATCAGTCTCCAATTAAGAACTCTATTAATCGTTACTATAAGCAATTAAGGAGTGAAAGTCTCCCTCACTGATGGACATTTCCTGTTCCCTATAATTTCTCATACCAACGCTTGATGAAGTTCTTATTTGGAGACTGACTAATAATTCTTTGAGCTGTTACAATTGATTTGCTTTCATGAAACCAGAAACTTGCCAGACCTGCCTTCCGCTGCATTGTAGCCATTTTGACACTTGCGTTGGACTGCGTAGATTTAGTGCGTCGTGACAGCGCGTTCTGAAAAAAAAATGTTTTGAGTTACTCTCATATAAAAAAAAGAAGTTGCTGCATTATAGGGATTTTTATTAATTTTTGAAATGGGTCCAATAGTTTACGATCACCCTGTATATAGATAGATAAAAAATATTTTTATTTTTCGAAATTTGATGTACAGTATATAGTACCGTTTATACGTTTATATTTTATACGTCGTTTCATCACAGTCCGCATTCATTGTAATGATAATGTACTTCGTTTCGATTATGCGTCTTTTCATTTATAAGTAGATCGTTTTACGTCAGTCCTTAAAAGTCGTATAAATACTGTATTTTGTTATAAAAACTTTCTCTGATTGGGATATTTATAAATATGTTTACCGAATAAATGTCAGGAACAAGTATCGCGTATGCGCTACTCTCCTAGCTGGCTTGGTTTAGATAGTCCTCCCGTTGGTGTGGTGCGGAAGTTTGAAGGTGCGAGATCAGGTGTCGTCCTCGTCATCTGACCGCGGTTCAAAATTACGAGGTTCGTTTCAAAATAGCTCTCGTGTTGATTCAAAACGGGACGTTAATGTAACTAAAATAAACTAAACAAACTTGGTTTAGATGAAAGTAATGAGGGAGTGCATAATCCATTTCAATACTTTCTTTTTTTCCCTATCTTTCGTAAATATTAATACCATTTAAAAATTCACGAGTATAGCAACGCTATATTTTTTATGCCTTGTTGTTCTTATTTATTGACTAATTTTAACATAGAAAATCTAATTACTGAACCTTTTCTATATCATGCTTCCCACCTGGGATGGATGGGTTCCATCACATCCGTATCTATGTCGGTAGAAGTCGGTAATCATGTGGTTGCATTCGACTCCGTGTATCATGGTAAGTTTTATTTACTTAATTAATACAGTAGATTCCCATTCCGTAACTTAGTTAAAACATTATGAGTTGGATAAATTCGCGTTATAGG
The DNA here is from genome assembly GCA_013235015.1 of Araneus ventricosus. NCBI lineage: Eukaryota > Metazoa > Arthropoda > Arachnida > Araneae > Araneidae > Araneus > Araneus ventricosus. Next base: position 97,155 of record BGPR01004556.1, on the reverse strand, counting down.
AAATCTTACTAAGGGAAATTTTCTCGCAAAATGCACAATGCCTTAAGGTATCTGACTGTGTTAGGAGACATTTTTTTGAAAAATAACTTATATATATTTTTTAATGTTATTTTTCAACTGCATATGTTTTAAAACTATGAAAATATTGTAAAATTAATTTTTCAAAATAATACTTTTTTTAAAAAAACTGAGAAATTCGAAGAAAAATGACTAAAATATTTGCCTTACGCTAACAGCCATAGACAAAATCATATTCTAAATATACATAAATCCTTGTAGGAATACATTTTTATGACAGTAATCTGTGTTATGCTCTAAAATATTCCTTATACTTCAAAATAATTTTGAGATATAGCTGAACATAGTTACTAAACTGGTAATTTTTCATAAAAAATGCTTTTCGTTTATATTTAAGCACTTAAATTTAATACTTGATTCTAAAATTGACCTTAGTTTTTAGAGGAAAACATCAAGCATATTACAGGAAACAATCTCAGCCGTCGACAGTTTTCCTCAAAAATATCATTTCTCAGAAAACACATTTAAAGTTTTCATGCAACATAAAATAATGCTTACAGTTAGGTAATAAAAAAAGCTGTAACTCTCCATTTGTAATTCACGTAGAGTAAAAAGTGAGACAGTTTTAGAAACCTGGTTAAACAGGCTACAAAATTAAGTCATAAAAAGTTTTTGATAATTTCATCAAAAACGACGATTTTAAAGCAGTCGGATACCTTAACTCTTTAATGCCGAGGTGACTTTTTTCTTCTAGCTCCTTTGAAACCAGGCCATTTTGGGAGGAAACGACATGAATTGGACTCTCCCAATCAGGTTGGTCATTTTCCCCACAACCCCACCCCTCCTATAACCCTACCTTCCCTTCAGGCGCGTGTAAATGGGCTGTGGTTGGCAAGGATAATTGGACCCCTACCGTGCTTATCTCCTAAGCGAACTTAGAACCTCACCTCCCCTCAAAAGAAGCCGACAGACTCAGATTGGCCTTCGTCGCTGATAAGAAGAAACTTTTAGACCGCCTCGCTCGTTATGAGAGGGTTAAACCATTACTCTATGAGCTCACAGAAAATGGCCAATATTACAGGGAATATTGGGGAATTATCATGTGGGCATGCACACATCATTCGGGGCCAATTATCGTGTTTTTTTGAGAACATCAGTAACTGTGAAAGGACAGAACGATTGCCATAATAGTGAAGAATCTCGAAATTAGTGAACTTGGCGGTTTTTGAATCAATTCAATGACATCAAGTTAAAAATTTAAATTTTTCCTTATAATATCAAATTGTGTTACTTGAAAAACGAAAATTCTTCCGAAGGACGAAATTCACAGAATTATTATTGATGCAAACATTATTGATACAAATTATTTATGATTTGTATTCAATAAAATTGCAATTCTAGCCTTTTTTTAAAAAACAAAATCATGTTATCTGAAAAATGAATAACAAGAATTCCAATTTACATCATTCATATATTCTAGAATGTATTACTGGTGTTTGATCATATTCCTGTCCTAGTAGGGTAATGCAATGGCAGCTTTTATTTTCTATGTTGTAACAAATATCGTAATTTTTTTTTCAAATATATACAGGGTGTCCGAAAATTAAGTGACACATTTCAAAAATTTAAAAAAAAAAACTAAAAATGTCAGAACTACGTTTTTTTAAATGAGAGAGCAAATAAGAAAAGTTTTTTCTTCTTTCAGAGAGGTAACGCGGCATTAAGCCGTTCTAAATTTGCTATCGCGAGAAAATTCCGTACGCAATGGTTACCGATCGGCAGAAGCTGATGCGCGTTTTCTGATTTCCTTTTTTAGTTTTTCTTGAACATCTCAAAAAATATTCAGTTTTCTCACTAGATGTGAAGTAACGAATTAAAGAGCGTAAAATTCCCTACAAATACATGCTTTTATTTTTCTTCTAGCTTTAATATTTTCGCAGATAATGGCTCTCAAAAATGGGAGATGCGCAATAATTTACGGCCACCTAGACCACAGTAACGGCGCGTTTCCTATCTGGAGAAATAAAATGAAATGCGCTCTCATTAAAAAAAAGAAAGAAACCGTAGTTCTAACATTTTTAGGATTTTTTTTTGTTAATTTTTGAAATGTGCCACTTAATTTTCGGACACCCTGTATATGATATTGCGTAGAAAACGTGTTACATAAAACACACTGGTGCTGTATTGATAACTCAGACGTCTTTCTTACCGCTGACACTCATATCATTAAAGAGGCCGCGTCATAAAACAAATGCCTAAAATCAAAAATCTATAACAAGGAAGAAAACAGTATAATGATCATATGCTTTTAGTAAGTGTCCGCTTGAAAAATCGCTTTCAATGTAATCAGTAGTTGCAAAATTTTTGGGTGCGTTATAAAAATTCGTTTCTGTAGGAACTAACATAAAACAGGAGTTCAGCAGGTATTTTATGGTGCTGCCATCTAGCTTCTTTAAACTAAACTAAAAGCACTTTAAAATGTACACTTCAAGGCTGATTTGTTTGAATGATTTCCAAGGAAGAGCTGCCATTTAAATGGATGTTAAAGTAAAAAATACAATATAAGTGAAATCAATTATGAATCAATCAACTCTGGAAGATCCTTTAGGATAAATATACTGAAAGTGAAAAAAATACATACAAGGAGTAAAACATTCACAAAAATTTGAAATAATAAATGAACAATAAATTTTAGGCCGCAATAAATCGAGATTTTTATTTCTGAGATGCCAGGTATGGTAAGAGAAAGCACTGTAATTGCCAAAGAATTCGATTCCGAAATTTCGATGAATTTAGACGTTTTACTAAATAAGTTTATTAACGAACTACGTTTTAAAATTTGATTAATGAAAAATTTTTAAGTGGCAATTTCATGCAATTATCTTTTTATGGAATTCATTAAGAGCAAGAATACTCCTGGAAATCAGACTCAGTAGAAAGTGAAATACGTTGATTTGTGAGATCATTCGGTACTAGAAAAGCACATGAAGCCGAATACAAAGGTAATAAAATATTTTATTTCACAATATTTGAAATTATTTCTGAAATATTTGTGTATAGTATTTTGACATGAAATTATAATCATGTGCCGATATAATGTTATTTTAGGTAGAAGGTTGATGGAGACAAAGAAAATGTATCTGCAAAAAAATAAAGATTTGTATTTTGATATGGCTGCCAACGCGCCGATTGGGTGGAAACTTGCTTTTATTTAGAATTAATTTGACATTAATTATATAAATTAGTTGCCATTTTCCTTTGAATTAATAATATACTATATATATAAATCGAATTTTTTCAAATTCTTTTCAACATTGGATAGCTTCATCCCCTGTTCTTCAAAAACCTGCTTCCGCAAATCGTGATTCTGATTGGCTTAATTAGAAATATTTGGTTTAATCATGCATCTTAATGCAAGAAAATTTTTCTTTTAAAAATTTGCTTTATCTGAACGTGTTTGCTGATGCATACGCTTGCTTTTTAATCCGGAAAAACATTAATTTTCTAAAAACTCTTTTAAATTAACCGGAAACATTGTAAGTGTGCAGTGCAGCTTGTTTTGGAATCGCAAGTACTTTCCAAACATATTTCTACGATCAGTAGCCAAAATCTACGTTCAGCAGTTCTGCAAATTACTTGTATTAGTTTCTACAACCCTACAGCCAAGACCTCGCCCAGCGCGATTTCTGCATCTCCATGACATTAATGAAACAATGACACTGTACATACGCCATATGAGAATCACTGCCTGTTATTTTGTGACAAACATTGCAGTCACCAGACACCTTCAAGAACAAAGAGAGCCAATTCACAAGATACGGACGAAAGCGTTGGGGTAATTTAATTTTGGCATCTACTGCATGCTTTGTAAGAAGAAAAGAACGTGACGTCATTACGCAGCGTAAGACAGCGCGCAGTTAAATCTTATATGGCATGCGCAGAAATGTTTGTCATGTGACTGTGATGTATCCCGAATGACTTCATGAAGTTGGACAGTACATTAATAATAAGGCAATCGGTTTCAAGAGAGCTAAGTAAAAACAGGACAAAAAATTGAATAAATATTATTATTATTGTTTGAAATATTTGATCTATCTCAAAATGCACTAATACTGAATACAAAATGAATAATAAATATTGTGTAAAATTATCCAATGCAGAATTTACAATATTGCTTTCAACATATTGTACAATTTTGCTGTACAACAACAAACCCAGAATTTATAATATTGTTTTCACAGTATTGTAACGTATTATATAATATTCGTTAAATTAAAGAAAAATTATTACAGTTCATCGTTTTCAAAACAATATCCCTTAAAGTCAAGTGCATTCCTAAATTAAAATAAAGGCAAAATCTTAAATTTATAATATTGTTGGAAAGTTTGTCGGAAATATTGTTATGTATTGTGCAATATCGTTGGTGCGGTATTCGGTATATATGTGTATTCACAATATTGTGTGATATGCACTGATAATGTACAACATTCATGTGCTGCTAGTACATGAATTAATCTCTCTCTAAATGAATTTCCAGCTGTTAATTCTTTTAAATAACACTAATGTTAAGGATATTTTTCAACACCGTAAGATTCATATATTTTATTCAATGCAAGAAGCTATTGCTGGACAAAATTAAAATTTTATAAATTTTGAGACTAAGCGGAAAATTTTGTTTATATAATATCGATCACAATTCTGGCTACATTTTGAAAAATAAATTAAAAGAATTTATCAAACAAATAAGTATGTAGACAGGTTTAAAAATAAGTTTGTAGGTGCTTCGAAATAATTTCCTAGTTTGTTTGTCCAAAATAGTTTTGTAGAAAATCAATAGATGGCAGCACGAATCTCTGGTTGCAGCGATAGTTATCTGCAATCTTCGGAATCAGTGCGCTCTATCTTATTATTGGTTGTTGTTGTTATAGTGGAGTTTTTCTGATCATATGTCTGTGTTTGGAAATAACCCATTTAATAATTGATTGATATTCAATTCCACCTTCCATCAACTCCATTTCAGTTTAGCTCTGTTCTATTGCAGTCTCAATGTGAAGCTACAAAATTGTACAGGCTTATTTAAAACAATTGTGCCAATTACAAATGTCCATAAATTCCTTGTAAACAACGATAGAGATATAAAAAAAATTGAACTCAATACAGAAGGTATCTTAATGTTTTATTAGCGTGCGTAATAACTGAACTATGTGACTTGCCTTGGTCACACAGGTAACATTCATGCAGTATCCATTTCACTATCATGTGAAGGAAACTCTATGAGTTCTTCAGTTCGTTCACTGTCGCACGCAAAGGAGGTGTTAGGCAGACTCTACTACGACTCCCAATGAAATGAAGAAGCAAGAAGTAATTTCAGGAGATTGAGATAAACACATGCAGAACAAGCATAGTTCGTTAGTATGCATATGACTATCGAACGCGCATCAATGGCTGTTAACATCCTCCAAAGTGTCTGGCGAGAAATGAACGACAGGAAGAGTCACTTAGAGTAATTATTTCGTTTGAAAACAAAACTTTAAGCTTCTTCTGTGTTACATTCAAATGTCCTATCATTATTAACAGGCAAAATGTAATCATTTGTAGTCGGTGCAATTGTTTTGAATAGCCTTGTATTTTGGGACAGACCTTTTCTATATTGAATAATGCACAAATGACGAGAACGACATCTAATTCTATGCCTCCTCTCCAACTTTCTACACCGAATCAACGGAAGGACATTTGATTGCAACATATTTAAAATGAAACACTGGCATGTACTGAATCAAAATTAGCACAAGACACTGAACAATATTGTTACAATATCTTCACGATATTGTGAGGTATTTAGAATATTCAACAACATCGTAAAGATATTGTAGAATATCTTTTGCTAATAGGGATGGAACTACGGTAGGATCGGATCTGAAATTAGCGACCCTACAGCTATAAAGCCAAGACACTATCTCATTTTCCATTTGTTTATTTAAAATATTATCGTCATGTAATGAAGTGGATTCCTCACAAAGCCTCTAAACTAAGAAACTCCTTACTTTCTGATCTTTCGAAGTGGTCTTGACTGCCCTACCCTATTAGAGCAAGATATTGTTGAATATCTCCACGATATCGCTCGATATTTTGAATGCCGCACTATATCGTGAAGATATTTTAGTAATATTGTAGAGTATCTTGTGCTTATAGTGTGAGAACATAAAATGTTGGCAGCGACGTAAAGCTTAAAGATGTCAGTTCCGTAGGGGAAAGTCGGGTAGTATCGGACACCTAATCTTCTCCTATATTATAAAATATTTTTACAGCTCAGTTGGAGCAGATTATATTCCATACAAAACTTTAATGTTCTATGACAGCACAATTTAACACAGTTTTTTCTAAGATTAGAACATCAATCGTTTTTTCACACTTTTTATAGTCATTACATTTTTATCAATTTAACTTGTGACGAGCTGTATCGGACATGAAAAATATATGCAAGAAGATAATTACTTTTGGTTTCACAGACAACTTTTTATTATAAGACAGAGTTATTTTTGAGAAATTTATAAAAGTACAAATTACAGATCTTAAAACTAGGTTAATATATGATAAGAAAGAGGAATAAATCAGAAAAATTAAAAAGTTACCAGTCTTTGAAAACTTAACAATTCGTTTTAAAGACAAATTCATTCTGTGTTTGCATTTTTTGGTAAAATAAACATCACATTCATAAAATAGGTTGATTCCTTCAAGATCGGCGCAATTTTCATCCAGCCTTCACGAATCCGACACTGAATCCAGTCTTCTTCAAAGGTTTCGGCACAAATCGGATGATGCAGTGAGTCTCTTCGCCTCCTTCTCTCTTTTCTTCAGATTTTAGCTCCATTTTTGCTTCCATTTTCCAGTCTTCTTTGGATGTTAGAGGAGTAATCAGTTTTGATCTTTTTACTTGAACTAATTTTTATTTTTTCTATCTTTAGTGGAACTGCTAGGAAGTGGCGACATCTCCTCTAAAATATCTCGAGATGCAGTTGTTTGGGGAAAATCCTCAATAAGAGAGGTAGTTAAACTGCTATGATTTTCCTACACTGCTAGAACTTCCTCCATCTGCTCATCTGCTGCTGGTTTTGAAGGACCGGTCAAGCTCAAAATTGTGATAAATGTGGTAACACCATTGTGTCCGATACAACCCGAATATGGAAAAAATATCGGTTACCACATACGTATTAGTAAGCATAAGGAGATTTACGGCCTACAACTTTAAAGACAATAAATGTTGTTTTCAACAATAAACAAAAACAAACTTTTAGTCTCTTTCGGGCAAGCTATGAAAACCTGAAGTTATCTTCATTCACTCAAAAAACTGTTGAGAAAACTAAATTTTCTGCCACGTGTCAGCAATACTGCCGTTTGATTAAATATGGCGGCATGTGAACTTTCAACCTTCACCCAACACCCTGGTGTCTTGACAGGTCCCGCCTCCTACAGCAAATATAAGAAATAACGCATGTCCAATACTATCCGACCTTCCCTTATCTTCCTATTTCAATCCTAGATTCCCGAATAGTTTGTATTTGTTTTAAACTGGAACAAATAATTCAAGTTAAATAATGCACGGAATTTGCTGAAAATTTTTGTACTTCCACACATTATCTAACGTACATTCCTCAAACTAATACGTCTGATTTTTATCTTATTTCTGTAGGTTATGCAAAGACAAAAAAAAAACTTTAGAGACAAAAAAAGATCGAATTCCTTAATTTTTCTGTTAAGAAGTAACTCGTATATTGCTCTTTTATTAATATAATTTAAACAGCTTTTCAGGAAACTGCAATCTAAAACAATTTCAAGGTTTTTCTGTCTTTTCACACGTTACTGAATAGGCCGACATACCAATTTACGAGGTCATATTTATTTTTACTTTATTAAACGGATTATTCACGTTATCTATAGAAATAATCAAACTTTGTTATTCACATAAAATTGCAACCAAAAATGAAATGACGGAGGAACTCTTAACAAAATTATATTTCCATAAAATTGGAAGGAAACACTAAACTGCTTCAAAGATTGCTATAACTAAGAAATAATATAAGCTATGATGTAATGAAAAATATGTGCTCGTGATATTAGAAATGGAGTATAAAATGCAGTAAAACCTCAGCTCACGAACTTGATTCATTGCTCAAGGTCTTTATAAAATAGAAATAATTTTCTCTTGGAGAATTAATGCAAAGGAATTCTTTATTCATTCCTGTACCTCCCACCCCCAGATGATTAAAACTTTTATGCAAACCAGATTTAAACTTTTTCAGCTTCAGTTTGGATTTAATCTTAAATAAATTCCGACAGAATCTATTTAATCCATCACAAAAAAAGATAAATGCAGCGCTAAGAAGATCCAATTTAAATGTTTTATTCACTTTTATGGATGGCGTTAAGTACAGAGGAATCAGAATGTTATTGTTTTGAAGTTGATATGTTTATTCCTTCGCCATTCCTGGCTCTATATCTCATTAAAAGTTCGAATTGCGTGATTTGTTTTCGTCAAGATTTTAAAATGTTTATTCAGTGATACATGACATTATCACTGAAACTGTTTATGCTAAGTGTTTAGAAATCTATAAGCTTTAATGTAAGGGTATAGCCTAGCTCTGACGAGTTGGCGAGTGTGAAGTAAGAATTGAGTGGATAATCAGACGAGTATATTTTGATAAGTTATGAGACGGACGTGAATCAATATTTGCCAGATTGCATATATATCAAATGTATGTAATTAAATGCTTTTGTAGTTAAAAATATTTGTTCAGTGATATGTGAAATATTCACTGAAACTGTTTATATTATGGCATAGAATAAGTATATATACAATTTTGGGATAAGAAAAAGTTCCTTATTGATTTTAGTTTTTATCAAAGAGAACCAAGCACCTATTGATTCTTTTTTAATGATTTCTTTTCTTTTAAAAGGTGGAAAAGTTTTTAATTGATTATTATCTGCTTTAGACGGGAAACACAAGTAGCTTAGTGTTTAGAAGACTTCTATAATTAAATGCTGTTTTATGCCACTGATTTAATGCTACATATTATTTCTTTTTTGCATAAAACTCATCGTGATTTGGTTTATCTAAATTCCAGGCTTCCTCAAGTTGATGATTGATGGCATATATATATAATATTGTTGACTTTTCTTCCAAAAGAGTTAAATAAGATAAAAGGACAGTTAATAAATTTTGACATCTTACACTACCAATAATCTTATCGTTTATGAACATGGAATATGCTTGATCTTATTAGAAATTTAAAGCTTTATCACTGCAAAATCGGAAAACAGGTTGCAATTTCTGGATCTAATTGGTTAGTACATTAGTTTAAATGTGATGTATTGTAACATTGTTACATAAGTTTGATGTTGAATTAAAATTTTTATTTTTCATCATTGATTTATGAACTTGGAATACAAATTTTTTAAAAAATGAGACCATGAAAAAATATTGAATTCAACATAGCAATGCTTTGTATAACTTGTGAAAAGAAAATACAAAACCAAAAAAAGAAAAAGAAAGATTTCAAAGAACATGTAAAACCCTCAAATTTTAAGTCAAAATTTACAGATCATGCCTCACTTCTTTGCACGTAACTATATTAATCGACAAAAGTTTTTCAACCAGATATCTCCCATTTAATCTTGTAGATATAAATCCCAACAATTTCATTTCAGAAATACCAAACATATTCTGAATTTCCAACATTTATTACGTCAAAATTTAAAACCCAGCTTATATTTGGTTTATTTGATATCTTCTTATCATTTTACTCAACCAATAAAATCTTCCATTCAGCATAAGGCAATGTTAACCTATTACTCTTCTATTCAGAAAAACCAAAGCGTTTGTG
>BGPR01004556.1:48411-80936 GCA_013235015.1 Araneus ventricosus | reverse complement strand
ATAAAACACACACACAATAATACTCTACTCTACACTAATACAATAATAATACAATAAACCACAATAATACATAAATACAATACATCAAATATATATAATATATATATATATATATATATATATATATATATATATATATATATCTCGTAATACATTTCTTAAATTCTAATATTATATATTTTAAAGTCTTAATGTATTCCAAAATCTCTTAAACTCCAGTTTCATTTTATTTCCCGCTCTGCAGTATATTAAATCTCGTTTTGACATATTTATTACTAAAGAATATTTTAATTGTTTTCACGCGCAATAAATCGCGAAATCAGCGACTTATTGCCGCCATGCATTTTCCCTAAAACACTACATATTATACTAAAATACTATTATTCTCTTCATCTTTGATCACGTGTCTCTCGTTAAATCCCTACCTGAGAAAAGAAGGATTCTCTGCTCACTTTTGCTTAAAAACTTAAACGAAGATGTACTACATTTAGTCACTCTCCATAATAAAATGAAAATTGTGAGTAATACGTAACTGAACGAAGTACTTTGCCCCCCCCCCCCCAATTTATCATTTCCCTATAGCTTCGTTAAGATTGAAGATAAAAAGAAAATTTCAATTAGGGGAATTATCACCTTATCATAACAAATTACTTTTATACTGAAAGTTTTTTGACAGCAAGAATTACTTAGAAGTTATGAGTTCCCATCAACCGCATTCACTTTTACTTTTTATACGTTATAATATATAATTAATTTATGACTAATTAATTTATAGTTAATATGTTTGTTAAATTTTGTTAATTATAACTGTTAATTGATATACCTGGCTTTGCTCCGGATTAAAATGTTCTCATGTTTAATATTTTCAATGTAAAAATTACTATTGTATAAATATTATAATACACAAATTCCTTTTCTGATCTAAAACGCTTTCAATTAAAATGAGAATATCAATTGAACCAGACGATTTTTAAAAACATCCGTTTTCTTCATACGTTATTATTTGTTATATAGGTACTTCAAATTTTGTTAACGATTACTAAAGTCAATTAAAGGTTTTAATGAATAATTTGAAACAATTAAATTAACTATTTAATTATTCATTAATTTAAAGCGTGAAAATAAATCAGTAGCTGGTCCCGATATAAATTGTTAAATCGTCTACTTTTAAAATTTTCTTTTAGCATTCTTCCTTCTGGAAACAGTTCTTCGTATTATTTTTGATCAGCAAGAATATTGTTACGAATTCAATTTAAAATTAATTTTGAAAAAAATATTAAAATGAGAGAAACAAATTTATGGAAATGAAAGACATCGCGGAGAAACGCCTTGCTTAATTTTTAATTAAGTGAAATTTTAAGAATCTTTTAGGCTTTGAAACGTTGAAGGTGACCTTTCTCTTTTCTTAAATAAAAAGTTTGAAAAGTTTGATTGAAATCAGTCCAGTGGTTTAGGAGGAGATGTGGAACATACATACATAGCCACAGTGGCTTTTATTTAAATTAATATAATTATTAGATAATTATAAGATAAAGATTACTGGCATATAGTATGAGTCATGAAAAAGGTTTTAGTGAAGTTTTGTAACAATTAATTTTCAACTTTATTTAAGTAAATAGTTAATTTTAATTAATCAAATCATTTTAATAGTTAATTTGATAATAGGTTTTTTGACAGAATACTTTAATTTGATATTTAACTAAACATGGCGGGACTATGATGTGTTTAATAAAATCTTTATAAAGTAGCCAAAAACAATAGATACTTAAATAAGAGTTTCCTTTATCCTTATTACTATTGAAAAATATTTCCTTAAATTTAAAATTGTTTGGGATTTTCTGCCTGAGTATTTGGTTTTAACCGTCGATGAAGATTTAAATTTACTGTTCAAATTGGCTGCATTCATATCATATGCTTTAAAAACACGTATTAAATTTGCCACACACAATGTTTAATAATTTTATTCTCTTATATGTTAGAATTTAGTGACTATTATTTCTGTAACCAGGGAGTTCTCTAAATGAGCCCATTTTAGTAGTATTTAAGTGTTTCCATGTCATGTGATTTTACCATATGACAAAGTAATGTTCGCACAATTATATTGTAACCTAGATTAAATAAATTAATTTTTAAATCTAGAGTCTTTCTTCATTCGTGCCAAGAGTCAATTTCTTGTTAGTGTTTCAGATAGGCAGGCTTAATGTTATCTAGGAGATATTTGAACTGCTGATATGTTTATTTCTTTATGACTCCTACCTGTTGAATGATTATGTGTTGAGATATAAAAAAATGACCAATGTACTGACCAATAAATCTATCATAACTTTTTGGAATGAAAAATGGAATGATAAAACCTTGATATAGCAAAAAATTAAATGACATGAAAACAGAATCACAGCGTAAATATTGCAATGCGTAGAAACAATAAAGTCATAGGCTATGTCTGTATTGATCAATATGTAATATTTTATGATTTTTGTAACATTAACGTAAAGGAATCTACCTTTGCCTTCAAGCTTGCCGAAAAGGGATTTTTTTTAATGAGAACGCATTTCATTTTTTTCCCACATGGAAAACGCGCCGTTACTGTGGTCTAGGTAGCCGTAAAGTATTGCGCATCTCCCATTTTTGAGAGCCATTATCTGCGAAAATATTAAAGCTAGAAGAAAAATTAAAAGCATGTATTTGTAGTGAATTTTACGCTCTTTAATTCGTTACTTCACATCTAGTGAGAAAACTGAATATTTTTTGAGATGTTCAAGTAAAACTAAAAAAGGAAATCAGAAAACGCGCATCAGCTTCTGCCGATCGGTAACCATTGCGTACGGAATTTTCTTGCTGTAGCAAATTTAGAACGGCGTAACGCCGCGTTACCTATTTGAAAAAAATACTTTTTTTATTTGCTCTCACATTTTAAAAAAACGCAGTTCTGACATTTTTAGTTTTTTTTTTTTTTTTTTTAGATTTTTGAAATGTGCCACTTAATTTTCGGACACCCTATTTATATTTATGAGGGAGGTCTAAAACGTGGAGATTCGTCAAAATCTCGAGTTCGAATGTTTTACGATTACAATATTTCTCTTTGTATACTTCGTATACGAGAAAGTAAAAACGATGGTAGACAGTTCGTGATTAAGGTCTATGCACGTGAACTCATAATCAAATGAGCATCGCAAAGCCGCATGCTAGTTCAATTCTCCCACATTGTCTTAAGCTGTGTCAAGACGACACGTCCATTTTCCTCCTCAAAGACGCGTGATGGATTTCAAAATTAAAGTGCGGAACTGCGTATTTTAAGCATTCCTCTCGAGTTTGAATTAACTCCTTAATACGCGTTCGTTTTTCATTAAATACTTATGGCTCAATTTAATACAAAGTAAAATCAATGGGACTGTTTAAAAAAGAAAATGGTTACCAATCTCTTTAGAGGCTCTCCACTTCAACCAGATTGATTGTTTTCAATCCAGCACACTTTACCTACTTTCTAAACATGCTCGATATCCATCTTTGATTTGAGTGCCAACTTACTAAAGGAGTTTTATGCGTTGCTCTGAGTGCAAAATTGGCGTCAATCGCTTTTTAACTGCGGAGAGTGTCGTAACTGCCGTAATTACGAGTTTCCTGTTTGGAGAAAATGACAGAAGAGCTTCGTTCGTTAACTCTTAAACGAAATGTTCTAGACTCTAAGGCGAGTTGTAAAGTTATGTAGATTTCTCAGTTTTTGTAGTTAAGCCAGTATTAAATTACTTAACAGTTTAAATATTAATAGTCATTTAATTAATAGTTTTATTATGGCATTAATTAAAAAACCGTATGTTCCAAAAATGTGTATGTTACCGTCAATGTATGAAACGCCGGCATTCTATTGAACACCTAGTCATTTTATAGAATGCCGGGCGTTTTTACGCAAAGTATGAAATATGATATAATTATATACGTCCGTTGGCATTGTATATAACGCCTAGACATTCTAAAAGTATTATAACACCGCTAATATCTGTATACCCTAAAAACCTGCTTATATCCTAAAATCCTGCTAATAACTGTATATAGTGTATGAGTCTTTTGCGGAGCCTTCCACTATATACAGTTATAAGCAGGATTTTAGGGTATACAGATATTAGTAGTAAAATACCGATTTTAAGACTCCCGACCAAGCTGTTGAGAGCTGCTTGGCCAAGCTGGTTGTGCGTTGTGCAACCAACCCCGATTCGAAAACAGCTCTGCTCTCGTCACGCTCAAGTTCGCATTTTTATAATATCCACGCACAGGAGGAGGAGGATCTTAAATGTCATAACAGATTTATCACAACTCTGAAACTGAACCATATATTCTAAACAATTATATCCTAAGGGTGATAACAGACTTACCGAATCAGTCTACATTCTAAAAAAATATACGAGCCATCAAATTTTTCAATAGATACTTTTATGGTGTTTGAGAAACCAGCTGTGGAATTTATCCGATCTGGATGGCGTGAGGCGTTGGTGCAAACACATATTTTTTTATGTTTGTTTCATTTGTTATGTTAAGCAAATAATATCAAACGATTATAAGGAAATAATATCAAATGTTTTATAAGCAAATAATATCAAATGTTTTATAAGCAAATAATATCAAATGTTTTATTTCTGAATCAGTCTAATTTCCATCTACTAAATAATGTCCATAAGACAGAGTATTAATGACATGGCATTACGAAATTTCATCATAATAAGCAGTTGAACTGATTTTGTTTTATATAACAGTTAACAATTCATGCTTTTTTGAAATTCTTGAACATTGAGCATATTTTAAACACGAATTATTTTTTAGAACATTTTTGTAAATTTCAAAAGTGAAATTTTGTACAACAGAACTTTTCAAACGTTTAGCTCTTGACTTAATTGTATTATTTGCTAATAAGAAGGAATAAATTTTAGGTTTTAAAGCTATAAACTCCTTTATTGGTAGCGCTGATTCGTGTTTTAAAAATCCCAATTTACATTTAGTCGAATCACCAAATAAGATATGATTTTCAGAGGAATTGCTACAATCAAGAATGTCGTTGAAATATATTATTTTTAGAGCATACAAATAATATCAGACGTTTTCTTCTGAATCAGTCTGATTATAATCTATTAAATAATGTCCATAAACCGGATTATTAATACCATACGGCATTACGAATTTTTTCACATAATAAGCAGATAAACTAATTTTCTTTTGTAGAACAGTTTTCAATTTAGGCTTTTTTGAAATTATTGAACATTGAGTTTGTTTTAAACATAAATTATTTTTAAAGCATACAAATAATATAAATATTTTCTTCCGAATCAGTCTGAATACAATCTATTAAATAATGTCTATAAGCGAGAGTATTAATTCTATCAGGTATTACACATTTTTAATCATAATAAGTAGATAAACTGAGTTTGTTTTCTGAAACATTTTGCAATTCATGCTTTTTTGAAATTATTGAACATTGTATACGTTTAAATCAATAATTATTTTTAGAGCATACAAATAATATCAAATGTTTTCTTTCGAATCAGTCTGACAATCTATTAAATAATTTCCCTAAGCCAGAGTTTTAAACGTGATTTATAGAACATTTTTTAAATTTCAAAATTGAAATTTTGTGCAACAGAAATTTTCACACTTTTAGCTCTCTGCTAAATTGTATTGTTAGCGAATAAGAAAGAATAAATGTTATGTAAATTATTATAAATAATAATTATTATAAATATAATTTTAGGAAAAATATTATGAAATAAAAAAAAGAATGTTTTAATGTTATTAGAAATACTGAATAATAAAAATAGTGTTCGTAAGGAAATTTGGAAAGAACATATAACCACAATATTTACAGTCACTAGATAAAAAATATTTAGATGCAATTATAAACACAGCAGCACGATACAAAATGTGATAGTGAATGCTATCTAAATATTCATCTCGAATTTTGCGACATGTTTACTCGTAGCTTGTAGAGCTTTTTTGAGTGTTTCCATCTGGTCTAAGGGAGTGTTGAACCGGCTGCGTATTTCGTTGTTGTCATTCATTCGATAAAATCATAGGTACATATTTTTTAAAACTGTTTTAGATCCAGGGAACCCCCTTTCCCATATAGATCACGAAAGAAAGGACATCTCGGTCATGAGTGAAGCTGAGATCGTGTCACAGAATTGTAGGTTTACCAGCGTTTTCTCTCGGTGATTTTGAAGGAGGAGCTGATTTTTTCTGGTCGAGGTGCAGTTTTTGGAGTGTCATTTTACGATTGGGATGGAATCGGGATATCGTAGTCATCAAAACAAATTAAATCCGTATGATCTTCTTCATATCTCTTAGAAAATCCTGCGGTGGTGTCAGCAAGATTTAAATCACTGCTACAAGGATGGGATTTTTTGCTTTGGTGGGTTAGGCGACCTTGTGCGTCAGTGAAATCACCATCGTCATCTCCGAGATCATTTGAAAATCGTTTCTTCCTGACTGGTAAAAAAAAAAGTGAACTTAAAAAAATTTTCAGTCGCATCAAGGAAGACTAAGTTTTTGAACATTAAATTACGCTTTTAAAAATTTCCTAAACTAGCTCATAAGAAAAATATGTACTCACCGTTGATGGAAGTCATGGTTTCGCTGAGCTCGCAAACCCTGCTTGCAAAGAAATGCGAATGTGATACCAGATCAAATTCTAGTGCTATTTATATTATTATTTTTACCATCTGTCAGGAAACTTTTGGTGATTCAATCGATTGAAAATTGAAACCACAAAAGGGAGCTTAAAAGTGAAACATCAATACAGTGTACATGTATTTGTTAATTAATACTATGCATATAGTACTGAAAAATGTAAATAAGATGTTTCAAAATGCAAATACGTGTATAACTTCCGTTAATTATTTTTTTAAGAACACAAAGAAAATGGAAATGCTCCCGATTTTTTAAAATCGCTCTCATCGTCGATTTTGGGATATTAAAATGCTCCGCTAAAACTTTTTTCGAAGTGCAAGGATTTTCTTCGAATTTTTTTAATAACATACATTTTAAACGGAAGCGAAATTTCGTTCTTTTTCGCCATTTTAAAACGTAACCATCGAACCATAACCAAAACTCCAAAGATGGTTCTTTCGTTAGAGATCAATGCCACATGGTACATAAAATACTAACCTCTCTAATTGGCTGCTGTATAAATGCGACTTACTGACGTCAATCACAAGAACCCCCTCGTACACCCCTGTGTATAAGTTAGATGAATGGGTTCCTGGAATTTGAAGAATAGAGGAAGGGCGAGGGAATGCATTCCTAGAAGCAGAACAAAAAGGGGTTTTGTTCTGCTGAAAAAAAACTTTTTGAACTAAGAAAATTTTTACGACGCGCATAAGTGAGAGGTGCTTTTTTAGTGCGGCGCATAAATGAATAAGAGTTATCATTGTTTTCCTATATCCTTGGCCGGGACCGCGAGTGAAACGCGCATAAGTGAAAAACGCGCATAAAAGAGAGCGCGTATAGTGAGAGGTCACTGTACTTCTCTTTAGCTGAAATTGTTTGAAACAGCTGGAAAATAAGCAACAGATGTCGGAACATGTTTAATATTTTCACAGCGTTTTGGAAAACACTCCTCTATGAATATATTATAGGGCATTCTATGATTCTATAGAATACCCTGTAACATATAAACTCTTTGAATAAGTATTTCATAAACAATTAATAACGTGCATCTAAGTTTCATAGCTCAAATTAATAAATACAAATGCAGCATCTTGTCAGCTATCGAAACGATCAAAATTCTAATTAATTAATACAATAAATTTTTATCTTTTCAAATACCAATTTTTGCCAAAAAACCATACTTCTTCACAAAAATTGGCTCAAACAATCATCAAAATTGCAGCTATTCGGCAGCTGATAATCCTTGTTTCATAGTGGAAAACCATGTGAATTATTAGGTGTTAAGTGTTTAATCTTCCTACGGCGCACGACTTGCCTTCGGTCGCTCACCAATACGATACTCACAGTAGTTGGTTTGGTTTTAACTTAAATTGAAATTAAACTTCGAAGATCGACTGCTATACTGGTGTTCTTCGCAACAGATAGTGTCCGAAATTTGCATGTCCGTAAAAACAGGTGAATTGCCAATTATTATAACAGAGACAACAGTGAATAATATTCTAACAGACAACTCATGGAATATGCCGAGACCGTATGACTGGAAAAAGAGAACAAACATAAACACGAAAATGAGCTGAAACTCTTTCTTAGACACACAACTTTATATTCGTCTCAGAAGTTGTTGATAAATTTCATAACTTCTTCACTTTACTTTTGTGCTTTGGCCTGTTTATATTAGCTCAACGACTTCTGAATCTCCCATCTTAATACGAGTAGTATAATAACAGTTGAAATTCCATCGGATAATATCTTGTCATTTGTAATAATAAAATGATGCAACATAAAATGTATCAATGAAAGCGACTTTTTTTACTTTTAAACAGAAATTGTTTAAAATTTGTTGTTACATTGAAGCTTTCGTTACATTGTTAATTATGATAACTTGAATTGTTTCTAAGTGGAATAAATCTAAGCCGTTTTTAGATTCATAAGGAAAATTATAAGACGAGTGGCCATGCCGCAAAAAAAAATCAGTGTTGTACTCTTTATTCCTTACTAGCAGTACGCGCACGGCGTTGCCCGTGGAATCAGGACTTCAACAAAATGAAAAAATAAATAAAAAAAAAACGCCCACAATGACATGAAAAAGTTTTGAAAACAAAATCAAAACAAAAGATACACATTATTGATTTTCCCGCTTATTTTTTTCACGATAAACAATAATAAAAAATTGCAACGTGAAAATCATTATACTGCAAGCTAAGTATGCGAGATGAATAAATACATTAAGATATTGCCGAAAATAATAATCAGTCATTCAATTCAAGGTTATGACATCACCTCCCCTTCAACCAATCACATAGTCATCTGCGTTCCGAAGAAGTGCCGTGCCGCGCGAGGAACTCTCTCCGTAAAAATAACTCTCAACCGCCCAGAAAAAAATTAATTTAAAAAAAACTTGAAAAGATATTTTAACCGTTGTTGTTTTAAATGCGACACAACCGTCTACTTATAAGCTGAAAAAAATTGAAAATAATAGTATTATTAGAAAGTCGGATGCAACAAATTTAAAATAAAAGTAACATCTTGATGCCGGAACTGGGTATTTTTTTAAAAATTTCTCAAAATTCAGTAAATTGCGTTAGAAATTCAAAACTAACTTCATTAGAACGGAAATCGTGTGCTCTTTCCGATGGTGTATCTATTTTTGTCGTACAGTTATTTGAAACCATTCTATTGAGAAATTAGTGCGAAAAATCAACCAAAACAACACAAAACATTAAATTAAAAAAAATTTCTAGATTAAATTTTAAAATTTCGGCTTCGAGGTGCATTCAGTCACCATTACGACTACCTGTGTGCCAAATTTCATGGCTGTAAGTGCGGTAGCTTCGTCTGGACATCGCAGACAAACACACACGCAAACATTGCCTTTTATAAGTATAGATTAAATTTTTTGTTTGTGATAAATGTTGTATCGTCAGCTCATTTTCTTTAATGTTGTTGGATGTTTGCAGGAATGAATCTACAGCTTCTTTTCCTATTATAGTTTTTTTTTGTTGTTGTTTGCATTTGATGGTAAGTAACTTACCGTCATCTTCTTTCCCTATTATTATTTTTGGTTGTGTGTACTTGATGATAAATAACGTATGGTTATCTTTTTTATTATCAGGTTTAGCTGTTTGTTTTTTATGATAAGTAATGTCTCGTCAGCTGCTTTTCTATTACAATATTTGGTTCTTTATGCTTGATAAGTAGTGTACCGTCAGCCAAAGCATTGATATATCTGATCAACTAGCATTGCAAGATTCTTAAAGCAATAACGAGAGAAAAATTTATGAAGAATAATCTTTGAAGTAACTTGACAAACAGTTTAACATAATTTTAATTTATTTACTAACCGCATCTGCTACCAGTTTGTTCACCGAGCATAATTTCATTTGAATCTCTTATACATAATTTAATATTCATGGTTACCTTAACAAAGTAATTTTAATCTTCAAATTGTGATAGACATTTAACTCGTGTTCTTTTAGTAACCTTGCTCCTGTTCTGTTCATTGTCTACATTAATGTCTCTAATGGAGTCAAGTAACTACAAGTGTCATCTAACATCTAATTGCACGTTGTCAGCCAATTTCACTTTCTCATTCCTCATGCAAAATATGCATTTGATTTCACTATTAAAATGGTGCGGCAAATTTAAGTCCAGCAGCATGTTAGCTGGATTCAAACATGCTCACAAAAAGAATTAAAGCAGATTAACCATAGTCATTCAGCTTTCTAATACTCTTAGAATCTTAGAGAACTTTATTTACATAAAAATAAAAAGTAAAATCCATCCTTATCTTTCAACAATGGAAGAGAAACAGGCAATTAAATATTAGTTTAAACAATGAAAACAGCTTGAATTTCATTACAAAAATAAAAAAAGTATTGCAAATTTTGCCTAAAAATATTTTTAAAAATTCATTAAAATTAGAGAGAAAATATACGACATTTTAATTGATATTTTTAAAAAGATAATTTTTCGTATTGTCGGATGCTGTAAAAATCATTTTTGTGCCATAATATTTTCGGAAGTTAATCAAGGAAAAACGCCAAAATCTCGCTTAATTTTTATTTAAATCAAAATTTAAAAAAAAATAGTTCCGAGATGCATATTCCCAACCTTCAAAGTAGAGATTTCGTAACTGTAGGTCAGTGGCTGCTCGTCAGCTCAGAAACAAGCAGTGTTGCAGAAGGTGTATTCACCTAAGTTGTAGGTAATTTTATGCTGATTATTTTGGTATATAATGATTATATACTAAAAATTGATAATTTTTGAGTTATAAGCAAAAAACTGGGAAAATGCTTTTTTTTATGTTTTTGGCTATAACTAAAATTCGAACAAAAATTTTTGGTGGCAAACCTCAGATTCGTAATAAGCACCCCAAATAAGATAAAGGAGCAAACAATTACAACTCCTCCGGAATTTGATTTTAAAAAACTACCTAATGACTGGACTACTGAAAGAAGGCGAAAAAAGGCCAAATGAGGAAGCCGAGCCAAGCGTGAGCTGCTCCGGAGTGCAGCTCACGGGGCTCTAATTTCAGTGGGAGAAAGGGTTTCTTTTTTATTCCGACTGAGAGCTCCGCGTTGCTCAATGTGGGGAATTTCGATTATAGGAGGGACAAAATTACCTGTAGCTCTGATCTGTCTCTCTTAATTTTTGATTCATTTTCCGTCTTCCTTTTTAAGTTTTCTATTACTTTTGTACCGTTTTCGCTTATCATTGAACTCTTAAAGTGGAAAAGTAAGACGATTAGAACAAAAACGAAAATACAAGTTTTAAAATAATTTCAGGGGGCTGCAGCTATGCAGCCCTAGTGGACCAGCCGCCACTGCTGTAGGTCCAGTTGTCGGCCCTGTAGTGCGCCAACACACACATTGAGACATTCTATTTTATTAGTAGTAGAAATAGAGATGAATACAGCTGACAAACAATAAATCTATTTTCCTCTCAACACACATTTTATTCATTTTCCTAGAAGAGCTTGATCTAAATCTGCTATCAGATCCTTCGGATCCTCGAGTCCGACCGAAAGTCGGATCAAATTCTCAGGAATTTCCAGCTTCGCCCGTGTCTCTTTGCTCAAGGGAGAGGCCGTCATGACAGGTCTGAAAGGAATGGTTATACAGAAGTTTCTGAGAAATATCTCATCAAATAATTCATATTAATAGAATGTCATCTTGCACGAAGAAGTTTAACTTACGTTATATCCACTAAACTTTCCGTTCCTCCTAAGCTAACAGCCAGAGTGAAAATTTTTATTCGTCTTGCGAATTCTCTAGCTGCGTCTATACCGCCTTTGATGCAGAAAGACACCATTCCGCTGAATCCTCTACACTGTTTCTTAGCTAAAGCATGCTGAGGGTGGCTTTCCAGACCTTCAAAAGAGAGTTGGGGCGAAATTAGTAGGGAGAGAGGAGGCAGTCTGCGAAGCAAAATTAGACATGCAGAAAAACAATTTTACAAGTAAGAGCATATACAGGATGTCTGAATCGTTTTTACAAAATAATAGGGTGATAGTACCCATCCAGAGGAGCAATAATTACCATGGAACATAGGGTCGCATTCGACTCTGAGAGGCAGAAAAGAGTAAAAGTAGAATTTCAACATGAACCTACAACAGTGTTGGGAAAGCGAATGAATGATACCAAAAGTTGCACAATCTGATTTATTGATCAGAGAAAAACTCACAGCAAGTGTTCAAAGTGGCGGCCACGCGTGTCGTTGCACAGTTCACACCGGCGAAGGAATGACTGTCGCACCCTCTCGAAGATCCCTGGTGATGTGTTAATTTTGTATGCGGCACAACAACGATTCTCGCTACGAGATCTTCAGCCGAGTACACAGGTGTCTCGCACACTAAAGATTTCATGTGCCTCCAGAAAAAAAAGTCCAGTGGGTTGGGATCCGGTGAGCGAGAAGGCCAAGCCACAGGTCCGCCACGTCCGATCCATCGTGAGGGATCGACAAGACCATATTGCTTAGGAGATATGCTACGTAGGCAGGTACAAAACGACGTCAAAAGCGATGACTTGTTCATACTCGACGCGTTTGGACTTCACTCTTTTCTGCCTCTCAGAGTGGAATGCGACCCTATGTTCCATGAGAATTATTGCTCGTCTGGATGAGTACTATAACCCCTCTCATTTTATAAAAAACAATTTAGACTCACCCTGTATATATGAAATGTCAAGGTTCCGGTGAAGCGTAAAAACGCATTTCCAAAGAACACATCAGTCGTTGACGAACGATGAATAGTTTATTTTATTTAGTTTACAGGTTGCAACCGATTTGTGAATAATTTAGAGAAATATCAAGCCACGGTTAAAGTATAAAGAGACGTATAGCGCACTCACCGGCGACGTATTAAACAAAGAAAGAAGTTACACCGAATCGGCGTGTCTGGTAGGAAGGTTACATGTTTTTAAAAAGAGAAAGACGGTTGCCGTCAAGCCTATTTTATACTGCTGAAAAAAGGGGAAAATTTCCGAACCCTTGAATCCGGATTTCTTACAGTTAAGATGGCAGTTATTCTTGTACTAGAGCTTAAGTTGAAATGATTTTATGAATTTAAAGTTTATAAGCGTTTTTTTAAAAATAGAAAATTGAAATTATTACATATATAATAGTTAATGTAATTAATTTGTATTTTTTCGCCTTTTGTTGGTAAATTGCCGATACGTGAAAGAAAGACTGGTGATGGACGCGCAATTTTTCAAGTTATTTGCAGATATTAAGGGACGTCAAACGACGAATTACGTTACTAATTAAATGTGTTAATTCATTTTTTTTTATTTTGAGGATTATGTGCCCTACGTAACTTGTAAAGGAAGGGCGCATGCTGCAATTCACCCCGGGTAGGACAAGTTGCAGGTACGCCACTGAGTCAAATTCGATACTGAGACTGCATTCAGTTTTCTCCAAGGCTGTGTTCAATTGTTGAGAAGTTGAGCGGCATACTTGTAGATCTGATTTTAAATAAAACTGAACTCGACAGAAGAAATTCCCGATTATAAGGCCAAAGTGAATTTTGTTCCGCACATTATTTCGATACAGACTTGATCACCATGCTGTGCATGAAATTCATAATTGCGTGGTCAATATATGGAACTAAAACTCGCTCGTTAAATTTTTATTTATCAACAAGTGTAAAGAAATACAGAGTAATAATATTTTTTTACCACAATTCTACATTTTCCGTTCGAGAAATATTTCTAAACACGCCAATTCCACTTCCAATTTATGAGGACTACTAGTGATTGTAACTGCTTTCTTCTCTATTTCTTTAGCACAAGCTAATGGTCCCTATTACGATCAAAACATCTTTAAATTATAGGTAACTAACGCTTACCTTTGTTTTGGTCGTATCAGGATTTCTTCATAGTGGAGTGGCTTTAATCTAATCTGAAATCTCTTTATTATGTGGCAGGTATGAAGTCAGGGAGTAAATCTTTAAGAATGAAAATATTTAATAATGATTAAGTTTACATGATTAATTTTACATTTACAAAAGTTAGAAAAAGGGGATTACAAAAACGCGCGTAGCAAAGTTGGCCGCTAAAACCAAGAGAAAACAAGGTAAACAAAACCCCTGGTGGCGGGGAAGGAAAGTTCTCTTCAGTTAATTTCAGTCCCTGGTGGTTTCCGACAGTCCCATTGATTTACACAGTCTAAATTAGGCAACTGTTTATGATCCTATCTAAGAAACTTCTAGACAAAAACAAGACAATAAAAACCTCTTCTAAACTGACCTGTAAATTATTTTAATAAAATTATACTAAAATGTATTTAACCAAGTTGCCTATCTGAGGATATAATATTTTGCTGTTTACTTTAAGACACACTAAGGGTTATTATTGTTTTGCTGAAATATTTAATCGATGATATCTAAATCTAAGCACTCGGTCTCTAACCGTAACCACGTGGTGTTTTCTCTTAAAATGATCCCATACAAAACAATTCCATCGTTACAACATAATTTGCTTATTTTATGACCCAAATATTTAAAAGAATCGAAGTTATGATACCGGTCCAATGTAGGCGCCGTGCCGTTACCAATTCGGTAACTCTTACCTACATTTGCGTAGCAAGGGAAAGTGGTGCCCAGTTCATAATATTATTATTATGCCTCCCCCTCATAATCATCAGTGGCTTAGGCAAACGGCGCCCGGGTTATGATATGTTTTCGTCCCTCATCGTATTTCGCTTTAGAAAGTGATATAAATTCATTAACATGGCCAGTGGCGTTCGGGGAATAAAATGAATTTCTTTTTACCCCACTCGTCATTAGTGACTTAGCAAACGTTAATGCCGCCCAGGCAGGGTATTAGTTTTTGATTTTTATTACTCATCATATGTTGCTTTAAAAAATGGCATAAACATAATAATGTTTTGACTCCAAGCACCCCCTAAAACTGGCGTCCGGGACATCAATACTCCCCTTGTCCCAAGGTCGTTACGCCACTGCTTCCCTACCTTCTCTTCTGTGAAATTTTTCATTACCTGGATGATAGACTCTCTCTACGTTTGGATGTCCCTCCAGAAATCGTGCAACCCGAAAACCGTTCTCCTGGTGTCGTTCCATTCTTAGATGCAATGTTTTCAGACCTCGCAGAGCTAAATAGCACTCCAGTGGGGATGGGAAGGAACCTATAGCTGGGAGGAATACATGATATGAAATAATTCAAACGAAATTTCTATACAGGATTTTCCTACCCACCTGCCGCTAATATAAAATAAAGTAATGAATAAATAATAAATATTTTTCAGTAATTGCCCTAGTGTTCATAGTATTTGTTTGATATGCATTAGATTTAAATCATACTTTCGTCTATCAGCTGTTCACCCGTAATATTAATAGCCTGTAGCCTGTGCTTGCAACTTGGCGAAATAAATTGGCGAGCTGATGGTGTTAGGAAACCATCGATGACATATCTAGACATCATGAGCTTCCATATGAAAAAAATTTTCGCCATCAGTCCAGTGGTTGGGACTGGGGGAATCTGTCAAGGTTTTTCTCCATAGAGAATGTATAGTGAAGGAGTGCTTTTTTATTTATCTCAAAACTGGAGAATGGTAGACGGCAGGTGACCGTTGATAACATATCTACATGTCATAAGCTTTCATGCGAAATAAAAGTTGTCGAAATCAGCCCAGTGGTTGGGGATGGGGGGACTGTCTAATGGTTTTGCCAATTTATTTTAAATATAAAGATAAGATAAACGAGATAGTTATTGACACTCCGGACAGTAATTGCCACCCTAATCTTTAATTTAAAAAAGAAAGCTTTCAAGTCAGTTTTCACTTTTAGCTAAACTAATCTTAGGAAGACAGTTAAAAGCAAACTAAAGAATGAAGGGATGTCAATAACTGTGATAACAATAACTCTTCTATAGTCAATAACCTATTTTGCACTATTTATTTTCAATATATTGCAAAATGCCTCCCAAGAATAATATTTTTATGGAACCCTTTATTCAGCTTAAAGTAAAGCAATTAAGGGAAAGTTACTAGGAATCACAACTTGATTGAAATGTTTTTACTATTTTTTTCATGAATTAATGTAAAAAAACTACCTTAAGGGTGTCACTAACTGTCTTGTTTACCCTTTGTCTATAAATCCATTCCTTAGACTTTGCAGTGGAGCTTTTCGTACCTCACCAGTTGAAAGTCTGTATGTTGAGTGTTGCGAGCCTCCCCTAGACCACAGACGTAAAATGCTGACTCTTCATTTTCATTATAAAATTTTATCGCTTCCTGAGCATCCCTTTTCTAGATACAAACAAAGTCAATTTATTCTTCGTTTGCAGAAGGCCAGACCATGTGTCATCCCTTCATTTTTCACAAGAGCATCAGAATTTCTCAATAATTTAGACCTGGAAAATTTACAAGTTGTACCCGTTTTAAAATACCCTCTCGCTCCATGGAATTCACATGGATTAAAATTTTTAAACCCTTTTAAATCTTTTGACAAAGCTAATACGGCCCCTATAGTTTATCAGCAACTCTTTGCAGACCATCGTGATTTGTACCATAACTTCATTCCTGTTTTTACGGATGGCTCTAAATGTTCTTCTTCCACTTCATTTGCTTGTGTTTTTATTAATTCTACTCTCTCATTCCAACTTCACTCATCATGCTCCATTTTTACAGCAGAAATCACTGCCATTCTCCATGCGTTGTATCAAATTTCTAATAGTCCTTCTGATAATTATATAATTTATTCAGATTCATTCAGTGCCCTGGAATCCATGACATCACTCCACCGTTTCAGCCACCCATTGACATTTAATATTCTGGAATTGCATGATAGGCTTGCATGTAGGGGGTTCTCTGTTCTCCTTTGCTGGGTTCCTTCTCACGTCGGTATTTCTAGTAATGAACATGCAGACAATTTAGCAAAATCCGCAACCGATAGTATAAGCTGTCCTGTTCCTCTCAGCGATATCAAAAAATATGTCAAAATTAAACTTGACTCAAACTGGCAAAGTCAGTGGAACCTTAAAGAAGCAAATAAACTTCACTCTATCAAACACTTAATTACCTGCTGGCCTAGTTTGCCTCACAGAAAACTCGACACTGTCCTCACTCGATTAAGAATTGGCCATACCAGATTCACGCATAGGCATCTGTTATTGGGGGAACCCGCACCTCTTTGTACAGCATGCCAATGCCAAATGACTGTTCTCCACATTCTTATTGAATGTCAGCAATTTAATCATCAACGCATCCGCTGTTTTCATTCATCCTCTATCACTCTTAAAGACATCCTTCACAAAGATCCTCATCCACAACTTTTTACTTTAAGAATGATTTTTACTCTTTGATATAAAAATTTTTTACCTTGTTTTTAGGTCATTCTTAACTTGTTGCAAGCTTTTACAGTCTTCATATATTGACACTTCATACCGAATGACACTCCTTTTAACTAAACTCCTATACTAAGATTTTATCCTAGACCATATATTTGGCGCAGCATAATCAAAAATGGTTTTTGCGCCAGTAAACTCCACCAACCCAAACCAAACCTATAAATCCATTCGTAACTACCTATTCCTGCACCAAAAATTTCCTTTCCGATATATTTATGATCCGAGGTAAAAATTAAATGTTTGACTACGTTTGGAGGCCAACTTACCTCGTTTTACAAGACGATGTTTAAGCAAATTTAAGAAAGAAAATAAATATACTGAAGTTATATTGCCAAAGCGTTGTTTCGAACCATAACAAAACTCCAGATTTCTATTATACATTTCATCCTTAGCGCGTGATACAGAGGTTAAGATCCGACTCATTAAAAGTTTTGGCCCAGTTTGTAACTTTCACAGCGTAACTGTGAACCATTTAAGAGATTAATGGTAATATCTGAAGTGCTATGTTTGTGATATTTTCATACGATGTTTATACATCATAATATTGTATTAAACCTCTGACTACCGAATTTTTTGTAATTAATATTTAGATATAACGTTTGAAAACATGTTCAAATACCGTTCAACCAAACGAATTGTTATTAGTATAATATGATTCAACGTTTTAAAAGTACTAAGTAAACCCATTAGCTTTCGAAAATGGCAGGATGCAGCAGAAAATGGACTTAATTCCAAATTCGCGGGATGAGCAGTCAGATACTGCAATTTATTGGACTTTTGTAGAAAACGATAGTTACCTTGGGAAGCGTTTTTCAGTTTCATATACAAATCTTCACGGTTAGTGGCTGCTGCTCCCATCAAAACGTCAGCGTGACCTTTAAATATACAGAAATAAGTATAAAAAGTTACCTTTTCCGCCGTTAGCAAAATAAGAAAGGCAAACTATACGTGACATACGATGATTAATGCACACAAAATAGACTTCATTTGTTCTTAACTTTTAAAATTATTCAAAAGTTGTTACTCATGGTAATGACATGGAAAATTTAGGCATTGAAAGAAAGTTTGATTTAAAAATGTCATTCAGCGAGCGATAGAATGTATACAAAAAGATTAATATTAACAAGAACAAATGAAATGCTATATATTCTTATCTATATATTCTTACCATTCATATACTTGGTGAGAGAATGCATTGCAATGTCTGCACCGAGTAATAAAGGATTCTGCAAAAGATAGTTTCTTCTATAAATATTTAAATTTTTAGGGCAAAAAACGATTTTATAAATTACAGTGCATCTCAAGAATTGTATAATATTTTTGAATGATTATTCCATAAACATTTAACAACATGTATCAATGATTCGTAACTCAAATTAATAAATACGAATGTGGAATCTTGTGAGCTATCAGAAATTTCAAGATTCTAATAAATTAATACAATAATTTTTCCAATTTTTATAGCATTTTTTTACATTAAAACGATAAAGGAAATATGGGAGTTATGGATTGGAGGGGGGGTTATGGATTACCATCATATCTTATCAGGTAAGGACTGCTAATTGTATGAGTTATGCAACTATGAGAACAGTTTGTGCTTTGCTGTTCTATGCTTAAGGAGAACTAAAGATATCTTTGCATGTTTCTTTTATCTTTATTGTTTCATAAGATTGTCAACTTGTCTATATTATGAAAGAGAGTATAAATTGAACTTTCGATACTTTATGATCATCAACCAAATATAATCTAACTTGTTGTATTTCAAGAGGTGAACGTTAATAAAACAAATAGTATCAATAAAACCTGCGAGAAACTTTCGCACTTTCGTCCTTCTTCCCCCAGCCACCACAAACAATATGCCTTAACGCATACAGAGTATGCTATGTCAACAGTATATATCCCATACTCCGATATCTTATTCATCGCTGTAGGCTTCTGTTATTTGTGAAAGAGGTATGCTAACAAATAATATATAGGATTTTCAGGTATAATATTTGAACGGTCATGCGCAGGTCTTTGAAGAGGGGAGCAGTGTTACAAACATGGAAAGTCGCTTCCCAGCAATGCAAGTCTTATGGTTGGGATGAGAGTTTTACAAGGTTAAGCATGGAGTGACCTCAGCGATTGTTATGGCATCCCTGACCTTGGCGACCATTTTAGCGATTTGGCGACAAATTTGGCGACAAATAAATGATTCCTGAAAATGCAACCCTTTTCTCGATATTTCTACTAGGAAAGGGAATACACGAGAAAGCCCCATGTGACGTCACGGTCTGTCGGAGAGAATATTTAAGGACGGCGCCTGGATCAGAGGTTGTTGTAAATGTCTTTGGAGTTCTATTCGGCTTTGCGAGCTAGTGAGCTGAGCTGTTATTGTCGTTACTAGTTATTTGCTGACTGTTTGTGCTGTTAAATATCAAAGTGCTGAACTGTCATTACCTGTGAATTGTTGTCTATTTACATTGGTAATCTGTGCAAGAACTATTGTTTCCTGTACCTGTGCTACGTGTTTTCCTGCATATTTGTAAATAAACCTTCATTCTCCATTATCCTGCGTGTTGGACTCTTTACACCATACACCCACAGTAAGACTTTTTGCAACATATGTCAACAGACTGTATATATCCCATACTCCGATATCTTATTCATCGCTGTAGGCTTCTGTTATTTGTGAAAGAGATATGCTAACAAATAATATATAGGATTTTCAGGTATAATATTTGAACGGTCATGCGCAGGTTCTCGTACAATCACCGCAGTTAAACAGCATCGGGCGTGGTTCAGTATTGGGAGTGTGACCATCTGGGAACACCCCGTTTTCCTTTTAGATTAAATTTAAAAATTAAACAATGTGTTTTAATGTGAACTAAATTATGTTATGCAAGAAGTCGGTAAAACCTATCCATTGACACTTTATTCATCGTTATAGTCTTTGCTTTGGTTGGAAAAAAGGGATGTTGACAACAGGAATAATGTGTAGGATTAGTTTTGATATGCAAATTACCGCAACTCTTTGTTGTGGAATGTGGGAACGCCACAGTAGCAATCACCAACAATCCATTTCGAATAATATTCAGTGCTATTTTTTCGAATTAACGAATGTTTATCTTATGTTCCTCACACTTCATAAACCAAGGCTCTAAACAGACAATTCCTGTCTACAATTATTCTTCGAATATTGGATCTGGATGTTTGCTTTGAAAAGGGCATTTTATTGCCCTATCTTTGCTGGCTTTTGTTTTAATACACATATTAAACAAAATATGAAGAAATATTGACGTATCTAGCTTCAACACTGTCATGCCACTAACCTCCACGTAACTGTTCTAGATCTCAGCCAAAGGAGGTGACGTGAAGAGTAGAAGAACAGTTGCACGGGAGCGAAATGGTAGACGCCATTAATGGGACTGAGTGTCTGCGCAGAGTATGCAAGATTTTGTAGGCGTTCTCGCGGTGAACTCCGAGTTAGTAATTATGAGTAATCTTAAATGTGAATCGTAATTGTAAATATGTATATAGCTCCTATTTAATCGTATATAGTAGTACTAATAAACTAGTGTAAAAGAAAAAAGTGAATTTATTGAAGGCTAGAGTACACAGTTATCACAAACACATAGCGCAATTATTTCAAAAAATGAAAAATGGTATTAATACAAATCATTTCCATTAAATTATTAATAGATAGAATAACAAAAATTTAAACGTTTAATATATATTTTAATTGAGTCACATGGTAGCTCTTAAAATATCAGCAGTTTTTGTTAAAGCTCTTTCTTTTTCTAACAAGCGAAAATATTGTTTGTGAGAATCGGAAAAATGAAAGATTGAAATTATTTCGTGATGTGCGGAATCATCTGAATGATTCCTTTCTTCAAATTACTTCCAAATTTTGATAAATCCACGTTAAAAGTTTTTGAAGTATTTCTCTTTTTAATTTCTTTTATAGCTGTAAAGATGAAATTTTTACAAAATTACTTACGTGGTAGAGTTCTGAAATATTGAAAGGGTTTTGTTCTCCGATGGCTATACAACATTTTAAAATTTCTAAAAATTAGTTATAAATTTTGATTCAGTATGGGAGGAGCCATGTGATAGTGAAAGAGAGAAAAAATCGATTACAAGATTCCATAACATTGTCAATAATGAATTATGGGATATACTAAAAATAAAAAATTAGAATAAGATAGAAATAAAAAAAATTAAAATTATGCAGTCATTAATCTATTAAAAAGTAGAAAATAATTTATTCTCTAAAAATCTGGAAGTCATGAAAATGTCGTACATCCGTGAGGCAGTGAAAAAGTTAACTCCAAGGAAACTAAGCTGCAATGAATATAAAAAAAATGATAAGCATATATTGAAAATCAAAAATATATTACAAATGTGATTAAATTCCAATTTGCTTGGAGTATTTCTATCTGGCCTTACGCTTTTATGATTTTGTTTTAACCTCCAGATTTTAAACTGTGTTTTTAAAAACTTTAATTTCATTTCTATTCTCATATTTTTATAACAATCTTCCCAATCCTTGCATTCGACACTTAACAGGCAATGGTTCTCCATCTTAACTGCAATAATCAACAAACTGTCCATTGATGTCAGCCTTTTTGTTTTGTTCATCATCATTTTCATTCTCTCAACACTCTGGTAATCAAGAATTGTGTATATGCTTTTCTTTATATTATCAATTCTATGAGTAATCATCAACTTTGTAATTTTACTCCCATTCATCCGTAATTGTAATTTTTATGCTTTTTTGGCAATTCAATAAAGTTCATCTGCATCTATACCAAAAGGGATAGGAGCCGTATGAGCTCTAGAGACGGTGGTGTGGTGTTAAAATAATAAAAAGTGACTGGCAGATTAGGATTATTAGGAAAATATGCGATTATCACATAATAACATGAAGTGTTGCTTTTTAATGCTGCTTGAATTCGATTTTTTGAGTGTTGAATTAATTTTAAAGCAATTCCATGAGATTTTGTTTTATTATATAAAAGTAAATATATTTAATTATGATTGATAAAATGGGAAAAGCATTCAGGAAAATTCATCAAAAGTTGTCATGTGGATCAAATCGCCGCTGTTATGTCAAAAGGTCGCATGCCAAATTTGACAAAACATCTTATTGATGAAAGTACTTGTATTGCTTAGCTACATCTGCACTGCGATTGTTGTATGTGATATGTAATTGTGTATTGCTACAAAAATCGTCCTGTGTGTGTACGGTGAAAACAATCCAACAAGAAAGATGATGGAGAAAGCTCTCATACAGATTAGCAACGCAAACAGACAACAACTTACTCATAATAACAGTAACAGAACTCTCGGATTTAGCAACACAAACAGTCAGAAAATCACCATTAATGACAGTAATAGCACTTTCAATAGAGCTCAGCTCACTAACTTCCCAGCTCGCACTGCAGACGAAACTTCAAAGTCATCCTCCCTATCAGTTGCCTTCGTTTATATACCCTAGTTCGACTGATCGTGACGTCACATGGAATCATCCAGTATATCTCCTTTCCTAATAGAGATATCGAGAAAATTATCGCATTTTCGGGAATTTTCGATTTGTAGCCAAGGACAGGGTGCAGGCCTGGCCGCTACTGATCATTCGACACTTACCGCTGTAAAATTCTCTTTCCAACAATAAGAATAGCGATGCGGGAAAGCGACACTACATTTTTGTAACAATATGTTGTCACGAAATGCTATAGGTTCCAGCTGTTACACTAAAATTTCGAATGTTTTGCTGTGTGTGGTTTTAGACAAACGGCATTTTGATGTAATAATGGCAATATATTTTTCTACGAATATCAGTGCTAAAGTAGAACTAGAAATTACTTGTAGAATATACTAAACTGTTTTGAAAATCACACATCGAAAATTGGTAAAATCTTGCAACTACCGGTTAAAACAACAAAGTCGATGAAAAAAATTATATATAACGCTTCAGATTTCCAACATATTACAAAGTTCAATAAAAAAAGAAAGCCCTTCTAACCTGAAAGTATGGTGACATGAAAGTGTTGTCCACCACCAGAAAGGATTTTCCGTGTCGTTTGACTATTTGCGCGATTGCTGAAATGTCCACTATTTTCATCGTGGGATTACAAGGCGTTTCTATCCACACCATCTGCAATGGAATAAAACTCTTTAAGGATCTCAAGTAAGACAAATTCAATTACAGGAAAAGACACGAAAGTATTTTTTTTCAACAACACGTTGTTAACTTTTCACTTAGTACACGCCTTTTTAAAAATGTTTCTTAAAAAAATGCAGCCACCTCTTTTCCATTTGTAGTCCCACTCACTATATGCGTATGTGCTGTCTCAGGATAGCTGTACAACTCCGTGCAATGTTTGTCGCGACTGTGACTTGCCGAATTCAATTCAGGACAAACAACTCCTTTTGATGTGCACACATAGCATTTTCACTTATATATTCCTCTGTAAAACTGACTCTTTTTGATATGCTTGCCATACTCTAAAGTATGTCCGGATTCTTTTGAATCGCCCTGTGCATATGGAAAATTTTCTTAACTATTGTTTTGGTTCATTTGGCCTAGAATGATCCTTTTTTGTTTAAACATCCAAAGAGAATAAAATGAAATAAATAACTGAAAGCAGGCATAAATAAAATGCTTAATACCTTTGTATTCGGCTTCAGATGCTTTTCTAAAACTGAAGCATCCCGCAAATCGACAAATGTGATTTCTCCACCACCACATGCTTCTTTCAACTCCGAATAAGTTCTTGTACCTGATAATATAGGAAATAAACAAAATATAAGAAGTATTTATAAAACGTAAGAAAATGAAAATTAAAAGAATATCTGAAGGCAATTTACAGACTTAACAAAACTTATTCACTGACGCTACTTAAAATAAAATATTAAATAAGCAGAACTAGGAAGGATATTATTAGGCTAAAAAAATAAATTTCAGGTTTTGGATAGAGAGAAGCGCCAAACTATCTGGTCAATTTTAACATTCATATCTTTGAAGGTCCACGCCAGAAAGAAGCAAGATTCACAGTTTGATTAATGGTGGGATTTGGGGGATATTCTTGATAATTAAAGATATATTGATATTTATATCTTTAATTCCAATATAAATATATTTAATACATTGATATAGGATATTCCTGTAGTTAAAAGAATATTTGAAGACTCTTCTATGACTTAACATTACTTATTTTCTGACGTTACATAACATAAAATGTAAAAGGGAATTCGAACCTTTAATACAAAACGTCATAAAATGATAATTTTTTATGTTTGAAAAATCGGTTTTTATATTATTTTTAAAACTTTATTCTTATTTATATCAATTATAATCTTGAACACAAAAAGTATTCAATACGGTCGCAACGCGCGAGTGTATAAGCGCAATATACAGTACAACGGAAAGTATTGTTGTAAAAGAGACTTAAAAATATTTTTAAACGCTCATTTATTAAAATTAGATGAAAATTGTATGAAAAAATATGTATCATTGAAAATCTGATGTTTTGAATTTTAAAAAGTAATTTTTGTTCAATAATGTGCTTTAAAGTTAATGAGGAAAAACTTTAACACTTCGATTAATTTTGAACTAAAAATATATGTAAAATTCTGGAACTCTTTTCGTAGCTAGTGCCTAATCCCAAAGAAGTAACTACCTGCTATAATTGGTAGC
This sequence comes from Araneus ventricosus, assembly GCA_013235015.1. Taxonomy (NCBI): domain Eukaryota; kingdom Metazoa; phylum Arthropoda; class Arachnida; order Araneae; family Araneidae; genus Araneus; species Araneus ventricosus. The sequence goes on along the minus strand of BGPR01004556.1, from coordinate 55,742 downwards.
TCTAGGAACAGCGGTGTTCCCTGTGCCTAGAGCCATTTGCGTTTTGAACAATTTTTGCATCGCATAAGTCGCATGACGCAATTAACGAATAGTATCCAGCCTATAAATATTATTATGTTAAAATGTTAAATGGGATAAACTTGAAAGATTATTACGAAATTGAAAATATAGTATGTTTTCGGATTCCGAAACCCTCCTCACTTTTGCGCATGCGCCAGTCGGAGTTATTTTCATCAAAATAGGAGGAAACTGAATAATGGAAGGGGAGATGTCTACATTTTACTTAGCGTTATCTAACAAAGAACTCCGGAAATGCGATCATCTGACTCATTGCCTGACACCCCTTTCCGGTGCAAAATCGTCCAAAAGTACTAGTCTCGGGATATTAAAACGAACAATACTTCTTTTGAATTGCCTCTGTCTGAGAGTAGTGATTAGTGTTTTCTAAATAAATAAAAAATTCAGTAAAACAACGGTTAACCTGAAGCCAGTTTATCTGAAATGCCACTGAAATCGCAAATCCAAAAAAACACGTTTTGTGCTGCACGGATATAATCGCGAAGGCGAGAGTTTTTTTGCAACGATATTCCCACTCCTTTCTTTAAAGCCTCCCCAAGAAGGTCAGGGATTTATTTAGAATGCTAAAGTTAAAGTTAATGGGTGTTAACAACATTAATTGCGATATTGTTTACCTGTGCCTGCCAAGCGTAATGTGCCCGACGCCGGCCGGGGCGAATATTGCTCTCGTTGGAGAGTTAAATTTAATAAAGAACATAAGCCTACAAAGAGAGTTTTGAATTCGTTTTACACTCAAAACATTTCAGAATTTAAACACTATAATTAGTTACAAAATAGTAATAGACGTTCATGGATTAATAAAAAAATCGTTATCCGAAACCCCCTTTATTTCCGTTAACCGGGGTTGTACTGTAATAAGATAAAGATCCATGCTATGACGTCACGGCAGAGTGGAATTTGTAAGAAATCATCGCTAATTTACCAGCTCTCGAAAACTATTGTAGCGTGCATTGTGTTAGCCGATTTCCAGAGAAAGTTCAGAATCAACATATTCTCTAAACTGATTGGGTGTTTTCCAATATGTTGTCCAAAATGGCGAAAGGCCAGTCTTAGTAGCTGATATAACTCACCCTCTTTTTTTTAAAGATCTTGAAACAGTTTGTTACGAATCTGGGAAGGTTTGTCAAAAACTTTACCCAATTTGTAAAAAATCTAGCGAAATATTTTTACAATTAATTGGTTATGTATAGATCGTCTAAATCTGAGTGCATCTAGGGAGCATCTCTAAAAAGATTCAAGAAAGCTGGTAATACTCCTTACCGTGATAAACAGAATCGAAGAAAACAGCATGATCCCCGTCACCCATTAGCATAGATATGGATGTGATAGCGGCAGTCCCGGAAGGATAGCACAAACCTTAAACAAAAATTCAATAAACTCAAAGTTTATATTTACAAGCTTTACAGCAATATTATCTATAATTCATGATTATAATGATTTGTTTTTAATTAGGAATGTTATTGGCTTATTAAAATTATTGTTGATCTTCCTATGTATGCATGATAGTATAAATATGAATGTGATGGTGGTAGTCGCAGAAGCGTAGCACAAACTTTAAACAAATATTTAAGTCAATAAACTCACAGTTAATATTCCTGTAAAGCTTGTAAATATAATCTATAATTTATAATTATAATAATTTTTTTTAAGGAATCTTATTGGCTTATTAAAATTATTGTTGATCATCCTATGCATGATGTTTTTATAAATATGAATGTGATGGTGGTTGTCGCAGAATAGTAGCACAAACCTTAAACAAATATTTAAGTCAATAAACTCACAGTTAATATTGCTTCATAGCTGGTAAATATCTTTACAATTTATACTTAGTATTATTTTTAAATTAGAAATCTTATTGATGTTGGGTTCAAAACAACTGACAGCACTGGAAAAACGCGCATCGCTGTATTTAAATTTTTTTGTTTAAAAACTGTGCAACTGGCATTTTCCATTCAAGTTTCTTTACAATGTAAAAATTCATTGATAATGCTTCTGTAAATAAATGCATATTTTCAATTTGTAAAAACGGTGTTATTTCCTGATTGAAACTACTTTCTGTTGAATCAAGGACCCAGAAGAATTGCTTAATTCTCTTATCATTTCGAACAGTTTTATCTTTTTCAGAAGGTTAAATATTTATTAATTTTAGCAGAAGTTTCGGCGAAATCTTGGTTTGCTCTAACATTTGGCTTATTTAATATTATTGTTTAGCTTCCCATAATTCTAATTTTCATCTTTATATTACTTTATTTCTATTCAGATAATCATTCGTATACGTTTCCTTATTTTTTTCAAATATTCAAAAATAAAGTTTTAAAACAAACAGGTTAAACACAAACATACACTCGCAGAATGAAAGTACATCGCTGAGAAACTCCCTTAAAAAATTAACAACTTAAAAATTCAACAATCAGAGTTGATTTAAGCAAAATAATAATGATAACAATAATAATGAAATATCCAGCTGAAGTAGAAAAAAATTTTTCAGTTTACAAATGGCTGATCTGTTTCAAAAGATTATTTACACTTTTATTTTATCGGAAAATTAAGAAGATGAGGAAGGAATGCTAAAAATAAATAATTTGATGAAATCGACTAATATGAATAAAGAATAAAACATATTTGTTTAAATCGACTTATTTGAATAAAGAATAATAAAATATTTGTTAAAATCGATTAATTTGAATAAAAAATAGCAAATGGCTTTATATGAAATCTGAAAAGTACAGATGTTACAAACTTTTGTGTATTATTAAAGCATATTTTTTCTTGGAATTTTTTCAAAATACTGTAGATTAATTAGTTTTAGTTAGTTAAATTAGTATAAATTTTTTAGACGGTTATACACTATCTTAAACATTTTGATCATTCAAGAATATTTTAAATATCTATAAACTGAAATAACTTTTGTATCGATAAAATAACGAAACTTCTGTGGCGTCGATGGGAAATACTTATGGATTAAACAAACAAACATAAAAATAAATAAATAAAAATAATAACACTTCATATTCGATAATAGTTACATTTAACTATTAAAATAGTTTTATACAATGAATTTATTTTATTCATCAAAATATATGATTATTTAATTCAAAACTTACAATATTTGGCTTGTTCTAGTGAGGCTACACATTTCTCCAAACGTTGCTTGCTTTCATTTTCTATCGTAATTGCCTATAATAAAACGTATTTTCGTACATTACAATTATTTTGATTTTCATGATTTTTACAGGTAATTTAAGAAGAAAAGCAATTAAATAATAATAATTTAATAATGATAATAATGAATTAAATTTAATTAGCAGGACAATGCCTTACCTCATCATCAATACTGTCTAGAACAACAGATGGCTTTTTAGTCTTACGTTTCTGTGGATCATCGCCCCCGTGCACGGCTCTTGTATCAAATTCAAAATCCATTCCGTAAGCTATCTCTTTCAAGAGAAATCTTTGAGGAAAGTAAAAATATAGCCTTTACGAACTAAATATCAAAAGATAGTTGATAGGTTTATAGATAGTTGATAGGAATTATCTAAGGTGAAAATAGTGATTCTATTGTCTTGTAGAATCTCGGAAAAACTTCGCGTGATATGTGAGAGAGATAAAGAAATTTCAAATGAGTCATGTAATCACAATCCAACGCTAAATAATAAAAATAAAAAAGTTTTGATTTGATTTAATTGGGGATTTTTTGGGATTTTCAGCAACAAAGGCCCCTATTCATTTCAAAGTTCTTTTCAATCCGCAATCAAAAAATAAATGAAAATTGCCATCAAAAGATGGGCTAAATTATTGCAGATATGATTCGGTCAAGAGAAAAAAATGGTACCCCCCTGAAAAACCTCCATATTCTTTAATAAAAGACCATTTAAAAACACGTTTTTGTTAGTCTACTGAAAATTAGAAAATCATTTTTTTATAAAAAAAATTGTGTAGAATGAAACAAAATCGTAAAAGCTGAGAAGCTAATAGAAATTTTCTAAGTAAATTGGAATTGCAATCGTATTTATAATGTATTTTAATTTCAGTTAATTATATCTGAATGTTTATTATTTTCTTTTATCGTGTATACATTGTGACCTACTTATATTAATTGCGGCTCTATTGAATTATTGACAGCGGCTCAATATTACGATATTGTTTTTCACTTTAATATTTTTTTACACTAATAAAAGCGTATTCAAAATTTTATTCACAAAATTTTTTGTTATTATAGTCTAAAATTTTTTACTGTATTTGACAAGTTATTATCATAAATATCATAAAATCTTTTAATCAACGTTTTTCACATCCACTACCAGATGGCGCTTCACATATGGAATAAAAATTTAATTAAAATTAATCGATTAATTGACAACTAAGATCCAAAAATATTAAAATGTTAGATTGTGATCAGGAAAACATTGCTGTTCAAAATTTCAAAACTCTAGAACACCAGGAACTGAGTGAAAATCGATTACAGAATTTCATCTTTATAAACAAGAAAAAAGTTAAATAATAATGTATAAAAATGGATAGATATGACATATTTATTGAATCGAAATTATAAGTATGCATAAAAAAAATATTCAAATATTTTATATTCGTGTAAAAATTACATATCATGTTCCAGAAATTTGATCTCTTTTTTTTGAAAAAGTTTAACGCTTCTGTCGTACTTGAGTCCAAAAAATAATTTTTTATTAGTTCTGTGTGGGTCTGTGAAAGTTTTGTGTTAAAAATACTATGGGTAGATTGTTAAAATTTTAACTGTGATCCTTGCATCCAAATTGTAAAAGGAAATCAAATTTTGGACCTAATCCATCAATGAAAATATGTAATTTTTGGAAACTATTATCGCTTTTCTTTTACGAAGAAAAAAAAATTATGCAGTGCAACTCGTGGTCATCAGCAGACAAATCTGCTTGAATATTCTTCAGCGTATGCTGTGATCCTATTCAGTTTCTTAGGCTCGTTTGATTAACCAGCGATTGACAAACTTGTTTGATAAATCTTTTGATTTGACAAACGCAATAATTTTATATTATTTATATTTGGATCTGAATTTTGATAATGCGCGCGATAACATATAAAAGTTGACTTTAAAATTCTATCACACTTTTCGAAAACCCATATCTATTTTTAAGGATTTAAAATTCAGTTCCGCCTACTATAATGCTATATGTTTGAATAATCAACGAAAACCGTCGTCAGTGTTTTGATTCATCTCTATGAAATTAATCATAAATTCTTTTAAAAAATCCACCGAGACTAGGTTTTTGTTAGGAATAAATCAAAATAAGCTTTATAATATAACTTACTGTGTCTTCTCATTATAAAACTCGCCAATTTGATTACACCGCACACTTGCTTATAAGTCCCTTCATATGTAGTCCTACAGCGAGAGTACTCGCAAGTAAGTGTAAACAGATCTACTTCCGTGATTAGAACTACGTCACGATTTGAATCAATCACTTCGAAAATTCCAGCTGCTTAATCAGAACTGTAGTTATCATGTTTATCTCGAAACCGTAGCTGTTATGTAAATTTGTTTGGTTTTTCTTTCTTTTTTTCTGGTTTTCGTTTAAAATAACTGGTACTTACGGTGAGCCTGCAACTTCAGCTAAGATGCTGGTTGGCAACTAAGCATAGCTTAGATCTGAAAGCAGATGATGCTTTTTTATTGTTGTTTGTTTTTTGTTCATTGTTCTTTTTCGCATATATGGTTACTTCAGTTGAACCTTCGTGAATGAGGGATTGACAGCCTTTGCAGCCAAAAAAATGCGCGACCCTGTTGTATCAATCAATGAAACAATAGTTGTTGATTATTTAAATTTTATGGTTAATATTTTGACTAAAAAAATTAATATGCAGCATTTGAAATATTTACCGATCATCATCATTTTAAATTTAAAACCATTATTTGGAAATGGACATTTATTCCTACATTCTATTATTGTTGAAAGTCAGAATTGTGTACATGTCAAATTACTTTTTCGTTCTTAAACCTGTTTTCATGCGCCAAATGCATGCACTATTTTCTTTTCAACACAGAAACCTGTATCTCTATATTATGCTTGTTTAATTTCCACTTCTGTATGGGTTCTTCACCTGGAATTATTCATATACCACTATATTAGTTAAAAAATACCCACCGGCTAATCAGCCATGAATTACGGTTGATGGTGATTTAATCGCCATAAATATGAAAAGAAAAAGAATATACGTTCTAATAACCCATATTCCGCGAAAATTAACGAATGTTCACCAGGATTTTTATTGCCACGGTAATTTTAAGCTCCATTAACCTGTGGTGGCCGTATATAAAATCCAACCCACCATATAGCGTCAATGGTAAGGTCTTTTACCGGATAAGTTGATCATTGTGCCCGCTAGGGTTTCCAATGGATTTGGCGAAACTGAGTTTTTTCTTTCTAATGTGTTTGAAAACAATCCATCTTTATCTACAATTAACAACTAATAACAAATTGTTTCTCTCAACTTTAATTTTACCTATATTAAGCTCATTGGTAAGTATTTATGTATTTGAATATTTTTCTAACTTATGCGTATTAGATTATTTTACATTTTAGCAATGAATTATAGACTATATACTTATTTCATGTTTAGTTTTTAAAAAATGCATTCATATTCAATGACACCTGCTGAATTCATTCTACTCTTTCTAGTCACACGCAAAAAAAACTACAAAGTAAAACGTTTCATCCTTTATAACAGATAGCATCTCTCAATGCGTCGAAATATAAAAACTTTACAAAGCATTGCCAAAAAGGGAAATATCGCCAACACAGACCGGAAACACCTCCATAGGCGCACAGGATTGGTTTTAAGCAGTGAGAGGGCGTTTTCAGCAGAGTTCAGCGGAAGTTTTTCGAATCAGATATTAAATTCCGAAACCTTTCGGCGTTTAGTCTGCTTCAGTTTTTGTTATGAATGGCTTCAGTTGTTACTGATGTCGAAATCTAACTCCATGTTGCCGCTGAGTTCCCCATCATGCGCACCCAAGCTTACAAAGTAGCCAAAAGTGAAGTGATGTTCTTCCTGAGTCGCTCACCCAAATTTACAAAGTAATAAATTTAGCAAAATCCACTGCGCGCAAAGTTCTTATCACCTCATGTAACCAGACCCCAGTTATGGGAAGAAGAAAATTGAAAATGAATTGATTAATAGACAGCGAGGCAGCTGAGCCCATTAGAAAAAAAAAAAACATTTAAATTATTTCTGAGAGCAATACGTATGACGAAGCACAG